>CAADRB010000076.1:329204-354425 GCA_900708905.1 Hymenolepis diminuta
AGAGTCCTAATTATTTCGGGACAGTACTTCTGACTCAAATCTAAAACAGCCTAATTTTAACTAGACTACCAAATATACCCAGGAAATACTGTCTCTTAATAAAATTTAAAGTAGAAAAAAGGAAAAAATTTGCTCCACTGAGTTAACAAGGCAAAAAATGCTAAAGTAAAAGTGACATTTAGAAGAGAAAAAGGACGGACTAAACAAAATTCTATTATGTCTAGTTGAACATATAACCAAGGGGAAAAAGTTGTTTTCTATTTCAAATATAAACTGATAGAGACAAGGGCCTACTATGAAACGAGCAAAAATGGCAAGTGAAGCAAAAGTGCCATTGATTATCATCATATGACTGCAAATCTGCCTCCTGACAAGTCATTGTGAGGGGAGCAGTATTTCGATAGTCTCATTTCGTGGAAAGCATCAAATTGTTTCTCAGCTGCGATTTAGCAATACTTAAAGCGTTAGCGTATGTTAAATTACCATATATTGGGAAGCCTTAATCTTCTAAGTTAAACGAAAATCGAACAAATGGAGGGGTATAACAGTCTGATTTAGTCATTAGTCTACATAATCATACCTAATATCTAGCGTTACTGATTTTTCTCCATGTACGGAGAACCAATAACAAAGCTTTCTGAGTGGACACAATTCTGTTTGGTCATTAGAATTTGTCAGAATGAATGATTTTATCCAATAATCGACTTCCTTCAACTACAACACACTCGCACGAAAAGGCGACCGAGAACAAATAGCAGCTCATTATTAAAACCCTTAAGCCATAATTATTCACTGGTAAATATGAGTGAAAATAAAAAGAACTCATTTATAAAATCAGAAGAAACGAATTCGATTTAATAAATAATTACGATTTAAAGTTAAACATGATTTCGAGCAGGTTCCCATTCCAAAGTAAAATTATAAACGTATGATTGATGATCGCATGGGGAGATTACCGCGTTAAGCGTCATTTTGCAGCGTTATTTAATGTGCTACAGATCAAAATATGGAAATGACTCACTAACTACCTTCAAAGCAATTTGCGCGGTTATATTTTGTGGGTATATGAGATTAGAGTGAGACGGCTCTACTCCACTCGTTACGCTACCGCATACGACGAAAACAACCCATTTATCGGTGCAGACGATCTAGACAGTAAAATCATAAATTTGGCAGAAATCAAACTGCGTCAGATAACTCATATATCACCCACCTCATGGATCACTATTACATTATCATCATTACAGCTAATGCTACATATTACACGAAACTTAGAATAAATTATGTTATTGTTTATCCTGATAGCTTTCATCCTCATTAGTTAAAAGTTTCAAACCAATATAAAAGATTCCGTCAGTATTTGACCTGGAATCCAAGAAAACGTTTCGGAGCCATTTCGACTCAATACATAGCGAGTGGTAACTCTAATCAACCAGTGAATTTCGAACCCAAGCTATCTCGTGATTAGGGAACAATGAATAAAGGGAATTAATTAATTTCATAAGATATTAATCCCTAGTTAAATTAGCTTTGGAAGTTTGGGTAAGAAAAAAGCCAACATTGCACATCTGACACAGCAGGTGGAGATTATGATCAACCGCACCGGTTGAAATTGGTCAAGAAAAGGAGAATAGAATATGGCTGTTTTATTAGAGATGTCCCAAGTATGGTACTCCTCTGCTTAAGGTAACTGGTGGGATTTATTGTGGTGGCAAAAATTATACCGAAGAACCATTTTAAGAGAAAACCAATAAGTGAAACATATCATTCGCCCAAACATTATTGTGACTCTGGTGGTAAATAACAAGGTAAGTGTTGTACTTTAGTCAGCAGTGGTTGCCATGGTTTAAAAAACAACTCACTACGGAAGCATACAAATGAACTCCACTTTCGGTGATAATTTCAACAGGAAATAGCGTAAGTTTTTCAGTGAAATATGAACAGATGTACATGCATTTACCGAAAATTTCGGCTCTAAATTAGATCCAGCCTAAGTTATGAAATCTGTGCTAAAGTTGAGATGAAAAAAATTCGTTGTGATTTAAGAAATGTAATTCACAGCTCGCAGACAGCAGCAGTTTTAAAACGAGAACAAATTGCATTAACACCAAAAAGTATCCTTAAGAAAAGCTGAAACATTGATTTAAACTATCCTCGTCTACAGCTATATGGCACATTCAATCAGCTCCGAAGAATTTGAGCGCGTGTATTCTGACTTAACGAATATATTTCTTAAACGCATGAGATAAACGGCAAACTGAGGCACACGTAAAAGGAAGCTAATGGCGCCAATTGTATGCATTTTTTAGCGGAGAAGGAGATGCTCATATATTATATTATAAACAAAATGAAGTCTAATGACTTACAATTATTTATTTCTTGATGACTCATATAATGTTATAGGCAGCAGTTGCTCAACAATCACCTAGGAATTTCATCCTCAATTAAGTCTTTCAGGAAAACCATACTCAATTCTGAAGGCTAGATTCAAAAATGTACCGGATGATCGAATTTTTTCTGTAAACGATGCGATTAAAATAACCCGTAGCACTTCAGAACTTTTCACACCTGTAACCATGCTTCCCTGCCAATACATCACATAATCACATAGAGATCACGCTAATAACGTATCTAGGCTATAGAAATAGCGACGTCATTAGTAAAAATATAAATGTGACACAAACAGCATAGAACAATCCCTATGCATACGGATTATTTCTTCACCAACACACATAATTCCTCTTCCTGACTTAGTCTGACTTCGATTGACTATAGTAGACTACCACTAATTGAATCGAACCCTTAATTACACAAAAATAAAACATTGAAAAAGCATTAAAAATTAGGCAATAAAAGGTATAGTCGGGTTTACCTAGTTCTAAATTCGACTGCGGCTTTTTCGTCCTTTGAGGTCGGAGTGACTTGGAGGTAGAAGTAGTATGGTTGTTATGACTATTGCTAGCACCTGCATTAACTGCACTACTTCCGCTTCCCGCACTAAGAGGTCGACGGGATTGATATTTGGGTGGACAAGGTGGACGCCTTTGAAGGGACCACTGATCGTCTCCCTCTTTTTCCTCTTCATGTGTTTGATCAAGAGTAGAAATTTTACTGACTGGGGAGGACTTGGAGACCCTAGGTGACGCTTCAGCATCCGAGTTGGTGGCAGTGCTATTATTGCTACTGTTAGCGCCTTCACTGTCTGAACTAGTGCTGTAGACGGCATTTGAGGGAGCGGCGAAATTCCACTGACGAACTGTCATCTCCTCCTTCTTGTTTCCTGAACGAGCATAAACGAGATGATAAATATTCTTAGACAGTTAAGAAGAGATTATTCTAAATCGATATAATTCCCTAATGCGAATTCAAAAGGAGGTCGTTAAAACACTTAAGAACATATATGACCAAGAAATTGTTCCACCTTAGGTATCACATACAGCAAAGGATGATTGATTAATTCCATGAACCATTCTTCCTAATGAACCAATCTTGTCAACTTGAATACTCGAAAGGAGGTAAAATTAAAGCTTTGAATAAGAGAATCTAATTGACAAAGTGATACGAGAGAAATCGTTGATATATCAATTATTCCAATCAATTTTAACCAAAGTAAGACTTTATCAGAAAGAAATTTCCAACTTTCCATCACCTCATTTTCGTTTATGGATTAATGTTCAGATAATGCGTTTGAATAAAAAAAATAAAGGAAATCAAAACAGAAAATAATAATTGTAATAACGATTTCAAATGTTGCACTTCTAAAGTGACAATTTCAAATATCCTTCTATGATGATAAAGACAAATATTCTAATTAATACCAAAGTCCGAAAAATAGAAGAGCAAAATTTAGAATTCAAGGACAAAAAAGACAACTATAAAAAAATCAAATTATAGAAGCCCAGCATTTCAAGCTCAAAAGGAGTGAATTCTATAGTTCACACGTAAGCAAACTTCAGTAGTAAAACTATGCATCTATCTACCAATACAAAAGCGTCGAACATGGACGTTCTGAACGAATTTATGCACTAGCGGCCATTAGTTTACTTAAACATACTTATGCAACGTATAAGAATCAATATAATTAACCTGCAAAACAACTATACCAATATTCACTAATTTGGTATGTCTGATTGACAGAAAAAGAAAAATAAAAACTTTACAGTATATTAAAAAAATAAATTATGCTTTAATACATCAGAAAACATACCATTCGATTTGATCATCTTCGCTTTAGTCTGACCGACACCACGGTTCACGTAAAATGATCTATTAAAAGAAGGAAATATTCGTTATTTAATGATCATGAGTGGAAAGACGAAGAGCAGGGGAACACACATGCGAGTGAAAAAAAGAACAGAGGAAACAGAGAATAACGATTCTCGAGCAATTAGAGTATGTCGACTCCCGAGGGATAAACAGAAGCGGTTCATGCATCGACTTTTCATGCCAATAACAATGATAGCGGCGACATGCTCATGCTCAAACAGGATGACGCGAAACCCGAGGGGTGTACCTTGATGGATTATGCGACCTCCGTTGATCTCCATCCCGTCCACGACGATGACATTTTACAAGCTTATCACGTTCATCGCTCGGGTTTTGCCCGCTGTGCAATTTTTCACCACCTTTTGACGCATTCAGAGAACGCTTAATCTCCTTTATATCCGAATTAATTGCTCGAACAAGTGAAGGACTGAATAGAGAGCACTGATGACGAATGGAATTCGCTAATTCTTCGTTGAATTTGAGATCATCATCATCAACATCATCACGATTTGAATCTTGGAAGTACTGTGTACTATTGCATTCACGGTTTATAAGGGATGGAGAATATACAGGCTCAAAAAAATCCTGAATTACAGATTTGGAATTAGAATTGGATGGGAAGGTTGACTGAATATTGATTGGAGAGTGTTTATTATCATTTGAAGATTCATCAATATCATTTTCTCCATCAGAAGAAAGTGGAATTTCAATTAGATCACCTGGCGGGATCTCATCGACAAACTTCGAGAACTGACTTTGTCTCGAAGTATGACCAAAATAGGTTTCTTCCATCAAGAATGGGGTGTAACTTTTGTGTTAGAAAATCAACGACGACTGTGTGCAAACTGGAAGAACTAAAATGTTTGATGAATTTTCATATGATGAATACTAACGAAAAATGTATAGTTTTGAAAGTAAAATGTTTATAAGAAATGGGCAACTAATGGTAAGCATACATCTGCTGTTTAAATTGAAGCACCGAAATTAAATAATACAGCAAATTATTAGAAAGGTCTTGTTACATTGTAGAAAAAATGACGTAGTCTGCAAAAAGGACTTAAAGCAATAATTTAATCAAGATGTCAAAGTAATAAAAAATATCAACGAAATAAATGTTTATTTAAAAGGTAAACGAAAGCATAAATTATTAATCGCAAAAATACTCTTCAGCTTACATTAGTTTGCTAGAACGTTATCCGCACGAACCGGGAAAATGACTATTAATAAGAACGAAAGTCATATGAGGACCAAACCCAACCTGTCTTTTCAAAAGATTTAGGTATTCATGATTAAATTTTATTTTAATTGTAAGTTTTTAGGTTTATAAAATATATTTTGGGTAGTATTAGGATTTAATTTGGCCATTAGACATCGGAATAGTTGCTAATTGTCTAGACGATATCTCATAACATATAGAAGTCATGGCTTCTTTCGCAGATTTCTGATCCGATATATTTAAAAATAAGTCAAATGTATACTCAAGTAGTTTTCTACTATTCTACTCCTATTGCGTAATTCAGATAAAGTTACTGAAATGTTAAAACTCACTGATTTCAAACTAATATATCTTCTTTTATGATACCCTAGCTCCCATTCGTGCGCAACCTTTGAATGAAATGATTTCCAACTCATCCACTATGCTAATTAGCACTGACTACTGTACACAATGAACTTCAGTCGCAGGCGTTAGGTTTTCAGTCTGTATAGATCAGATTTATACATCTTAGATATGACGATGGACTGGGCATGCATAAGTGCATTTTATGAGTTTTACCCTAATTATGCGTTCGTTAAAAAAAACTTCATTTCCGCTTTTCATGTCTCTTTGGTAATAAATTTGTCTTGTGTAATATTTTACATGACCTAACGACTCCTCTTTATAAAAAATTTTTGAACATATATTTTGTTCTCATTATTATTGATCAAACCACTAAAAGTAAAATTACGTCCAAATAAATAAAAGCTTCCTCCATGGCAAGGAATTAAAGGTAAGCACCACCAAAGCAAAAATATAAGCAGGGGGGAGCAAATATTTAGTATTTGGAGGAGTATTTCAATATCAATAAACCTTACCTCGATATCCAAGGATCAGAGAAGCTACACAATGTTTTGTGTACCAAACACGTACAGAATTGATTTGAGGTATTTCAGTGCCCCTATCGGTTTTCGCACCCGTTAACCGCGTATCATCATTTGAAGTAGTTAAATATTTCTTGTGACCTCTTGCAACATATTCCTTCTGCGTCCGCTTATTTTTAAGTGCATAAATACAAGTTTATCTTTCTGTGCTTTTGATTCACAATTTTAAAATATTTTTGCCCTTACACTGTGTTGCAGTGGTAATCTATAAGGGACATCACTCACAGCAGCTCTACCCGACGGAATACTAATTACCTCCCTCATAAATGAAAACTACGCGAAGAAATGACACAAGGATTTGTCAGTTATATTATAGTGAAACCGGGGAGGCAAATTAAAATAGATATAACTCCTCGCTCAAACAAATTTTGGATTTCATTTTACCGAATATCCGTATTCTTGTTATGATCTCTCCTTCTCTGAAAGAAACTGTAACCGACTCTTAGATTCCCTAAGAAATTGCATCAATTACAAATAAAATCCGACAAAACCACAATACAAGACGATCCAAACCACTACATCGACACAAGACGCACGTTTTCACATCGATTTATATTATGCGCCATTTACAACCGTAATGTAAATAAATTCGTTCAAGTAAAAGGAAATTAAAAGGTGGAAAATAAAGAATCTTCCACATAAGAATTATTTTGAGGAAAATGTTATTTTCTTATTATGTCGTATCACTAATTCGCATCTAATTTATTAGACGTCTTATCGTTCCGAGCGGCCAATCGTTTACTGTTATCTGCCATGTCCAACAAAATAACAGCCTAAACACTCGTAAACTCTTTCTGGCTGACTGCATAATGTTCAAGTATCTTCTGCTCAGAAGGGACGTTACCATTCGTGTTTTGTCAAAAAGGACGCTTTGCTACCGGACTTCGTATGCTCTGTCTTCAGATGCGCCACTCCCTTAACCCTCCAGCTTCCTTCTATTTATTACCACCTAGACATTTTATGCTTTATTTTTAAGACGTTACGATTATTTGGTTTCCCCTAGTAAATTAGTAGTTAGGTACTCCGAAATAAATCCATTTTAAAAGTGTTCCCTCGGTCTTTCCTTAGCTAATAATACTGACATACGCTTGAATTTGCTCTCATAAAAGAGAGAGAATTCGAATGAAATTAAATGCATTCTGCATCAATTAGGGAATCAGGTAATTAAGAAAAACAAATTGAAGAATAGAAGTCGTTAAACTTAACATTCTATTTACAGATATTAATACAAAAAAACAAAATATTAATTCAGAATTACGCATCAGGTACGTAGACTACACCTTCCGTTAGCTTAATAAAAATTTTAGAAAATTTGAAAATAAATTACCTTCTTATTGATAACATCAATAGAGGAAACATAAGCTGAAATCCTCCATCGCAAATAATGCACATATTTTCGCTTATCTTCCAATTCTTTCCGTAACTTGTTCAATTCCTGAGAAAAATATTACAATTATACAAGTAACATACATCAGCAAGTTCATATTCCGGACATTTTGTATTTATAATGAGACGCTTGTGAATAAACCATGCATCCAAGGCACGACAGGAATCAATGAATTTTTCAGTGATATCACCTTAGAAAAAATGAACCTTAAAAGACGTTCAAGAAAAATATAGAAGAATATATACATTGGTATATTTACCAAATCGGCATTCAGTAAAATTCGACTGAGATGAGAAATCCATTGATGACAGTGAGAGAAGTAGATTCTGCAGAAAATAAGATAGACAAATACCACAAGCTTACATCACATTGGCGTTCAAATTCCTCAAGAACGTCATCATTCTTTTGCTGTGCCATTTCTATAAACGGGTGTCATTTGAATTTTATACAATATTTATTTGAAATTAGCAAATTCATTAGGATAAATCAAACATACATGAGCAAAACTAAAGGTAAACGAGAAAAAATAACACAAAATCGTGAAACATTACCGTTAGTATAAATAAAGTTACGAATAAAAATCATAGATCGCCTACCTCCTTGTCAAATGTGTGTAAACAGTTTCATTGATTAAAACACTACTATTTGATATCAATGACAATTTAGCAAATTTTGATAAGTATTGCAATAAACGCTATAAAAATTAATTTTTTAATTTAACGGTTTAAAGGTATTTGACTATTTTGTATTAAAGGCACTTTTTTGTGAATTTTTAAATCTAATGAAACCAGTTCATGTTTGCCTGTGCATAAGATGAATTTTTACCGTTTTAAATTTCACTCATGTTTATCCGAAGTTCATTCTTTAATGACTTTATATATATATATTGTGAATTTAAATTTATTAACTCTACAAGTCATTTGTGACCTAGGAATCTGTGAAATTACGAATTAGACAGTCCCACATTTTAAGTGATTGTATTTCTCCTCAAATTCAAGATTTGTAGAAGAAAGTTAATTTATCCATTATTCATTTAATAGTGAAGTCAACCTGCGTTAACTGAATAAAAAATTGTGCATAATTATTTTATTAATTATTTGATGTTAAAATTAAATAATAAATATGGTATGTGATAATATCTTTTCTCATTTTCGAGGTTTTGGAATTCCGGCATTGATATCGCCCTCAATTCCGCAGTGGTTGTGTCCACGAAGTATTTTGAAAAAACCCCCATCTCCCCAATCTGAGTTCCAGGAGTTTGCACAAAGCCAATATTTTGCCCCATTCTCTTCTCCCCATCCAAGTATCTTCACTGCGTGACCTCCTAAAAATCCACCTTTCACATGTTGATAGACACCTGATCGGTATGTTAAGAAATCAGCATACACGATAAAGTCTGCTTCAACGGGCCCATTTGTTATTATTTCTTTCATTATCTCCAATTCATTCGCTCGAACGTTATATACACTGGCAGCTGAAGGGATAAATCTTTGCTTTATCAACGCCTTTATATCAATAGTCTTATGCATTAATTTTGAATATTACCGAAATACTTATCTGCATTATACTCCACACTATAGTTATCCGCACATTTTCTCAAGCACTTTGGGGTTCTTGCGTTTCCATGGCAGTCAGGTAGATTTCCTTCGGTGTGATGTTCACAAGGCGGAATTTCATATGGGCGACAGCCATCATGGCTATCATAAAGACCTCCTGTTACAATTCCATCTTCAACCCAGTATTTCCAGGCATTTTCAGGTATGCCCCCATTACATCCAAAGCCACATTTGATACCACAGCAAGAGATCAAATCATCAGCGGATATTCTAACAACTTCCGTTCCATTTGAATGAATACATATTCGATCTGACATTGCCTCCACCGCTCCGAACGCCTAAAATGTTGATTAATGTAACCTGGTCTACTAATAAAAATTAAGTAGTTGAATGAAAGAATAGATTACATACCCAACAAGATCCACAATTCCCTTGATCCCGGATTTCTCCGATGATGGAACACTTTGGCCAGGCTTTTCGTGCGTCAAATTCAGGAGGTAGAGCTGCCGTTTCTTCTAAAGATAAGCGGTAGGACTTTGTTCGAAGAGATGGCATTCCGGGATTGAGGATGCTGCCCATTTGGGTTCGAGAGGACAAAGCATCATGAAACCGTGTATTATGACCGGCTTTCCAAGTTGTATTTGCCTACTTGATTGAAACAACCATTCTAAGTCTTATATTTCAGTAGCATTTTCAAATAGTAGTAACTTAATTAGAGGATTATTGGATTTGAAATCCAATACCACTGATAGAAAGGTAAAAAATATATAAATTTTCAATTTAAATATCGAGAGGAATATTATAGGTGACCAGACAAGCTAATATTAACAACTTTTTGTTTATATTCGATTATATATGCTGCAACTGGCTACTTGTATGGTATTTAAGTAACAGACTTGAGAACTTGCCTTATTATTCACATAGTTTATAATATCCTCCAGCGGTTGATCTAGCAACGTATTTTTGGAAATTAAACTTGCAAGATACAGCATGAGAAGCTGTGAAATATGCATAATCTTCAAGTGGGTGCGATTAGATTCAAGTCAAATTAAACAAACATTCATTATATATATGAAACTGATTTAGGCAAGGTAGTCCATTGGTTGTCCGCATATTAAGAGATGATTGGAAGTACCATCAGTCATGACTTTGTCGTGAAATAAACAATCCAATGGAGATAAACAAAATCGTATGTTTCAAATTTTTTAGTGATATCCACTCAATGACCAGATGGTTTCTTAAGATTGGGAGCTAATTCCCTCCATTTACTTCAAATAAGAGGTGGATGAAACTACTTTTGAGGTGGTATTCACTTACCAACGATTACTATTCAGCATAATTTTTGGAATAATAGAATAATTAATAAAGCGATTCTCTATATTACTAATCTAGTAATTATCATAAAGATTAAACACATTGCAGCAATTAAAAAATTTGAATTTTCAGTTCTGAAATCACAAACTTCTGGTTTAGGGGAGTTTTGGACCCCACGGAATCCATTTAATCGATTTCAATTTCTTCGTGTGTGGTCTTTTGCCTATTTTAGTAACTAATCGATAAAGAAAATTAGCGCTTTCATCATTGCTTTAAATAATCCAGTAAATCATTATTCTAAAGATGCAGACAAAAGCCTACAAAAGCCATCTACATCTGCTAAGTTTCAAATAATGATAATACAAGGGCTGGGAATCGGCAGTGAGTAGCAAAATTCTACATTAGCCAGTTAAATGAAATTCCATAACAGATTTTCTTATTTTATTGTACGTAGCTAATAGGACGCAACAAAACAGAGACTGACTACTCGGCCGGTATGCAGTTCTCCCAATCTGTAGCTGACTCTTCGAAGTTAACAAGCTCAGATAGCGCTCAAGATACCGACTCTCTCCACTAAATGGATTGAAGATATCTGTATTGTAATTGTTCCGCGAGTTCTCAAACCCCTATTCATCCCATTCATTCTTTCTAAATAAATGGTCGGATTTTTCTTCCTCAAGCTTTTCCTCCTTCCTTAAATCATTGATCTTTACTTCTTCCTCATAACTTTGGCCTGGACGAGTTGCTAGATCCAAAGTGGTCATTGTAAGAAATGTTTTGAATGCTAGAACCCAATATCACCAGCTAATGGCAGGAGTAAATAGCGTTTTAACCAAGGAAACGATTTTAAGACGGTTTTATGGACATTTCAATCTTTTCTAAAGAAATCTGCATTGATGGAATTATTTGACCTATTTGGAGTTGATAATTTTTCCATCCTTTGTGCATTTCGTCATTTAACACACTCCGTATTTCGAGTGGAAAATTCTGAAATTATAAAATTTTGAGGGAGATACGTGGAATTTCTTAATTACCTTTTTACCACCTGAATCATACGGAAAAAATAGGTTCAAGATATCGCCTTCAATCACTAACTTTTATCGTTTACTTCACATTAAGATCCTAAAAATGTAGTTTCTGCTGTTAAGATGTAGATTTCCATTAGATATTGCTAAGCTACCGTTGACTCAGACCGAAGGAGTGGAAAAGCAGGTGGCCTGAGTAGGACAAGAGTTTAATAGAGAGATGGTACGAGATGCAATGTGATAAAAGTATCTGAACCTAAATAGTGGGAGAGAGGGGAGCACGGGTGTAAAAAATGTCCCACGAAATTCGTGTATCACTAGGCCCTCATTTAGACCTCCAGATAGTATTTGCGGACCATCAGACGCTGGCTGGCTCTTCTTCCGAGTAAGGAGGAGATACTTAGTAGAATAGGTAGAACATGATTGGGTGGAAAATAATACAACTATTCTGATTGACTGGTGAGATCATAAGCACATACCGCTTCTTATCAAAAAATACCTCTTTACATAATGAATAGTTTACGGTCAATCCAAAACCGGAATGGTGAGAGTTTTGTTCAAATAAGATGCCAAGAACAGCGTCACCCGCAAATTGATAAAAAAGTGATGGGCGACTTGAAAACCGCCTGTGGAATGTGAATTTTTCCTGTGGAAACAAAATATAGACTCGAACTACGTTTTTGCGTACTATCACTCCATGATTATGTTACTCTATCTGCGAAATTTATCACCTTTTTATAGTAACAAAGTGACAAATAAACTTTTTCACTGTTATTACGGTACCAACTGAATATACATATTCAGTCTAGATTATTTGGAACTCCAATTGACGGGCGTTAACTTAAAGTACTGACTCAACGTTGATGCATATTCCTTTGAAATTACAATTAATTATGATAAACAATGAAACACGTTCTGATTTCGCCAATGTGAATCACCAAAATGAACTATTAAAAATAAAAGTTGTCGTCTCCAACTCCGTCTACGTTCAAATATGTTTCATATTCCCCTTGTTATTTCTTAAGTTGACTGAAGTATAATTGCCTCCAAGTCCTGTTAGGAAAGCGTTTTTTAACAGTCATCTTGAGTAGAGTGAAAGTGTCCCTGCTGAAAAACTCCTGCCAACCCCTTTAATAGCAAGACCTAACCAGCACAGGTGACCATTACAATCACTAGGTGTCCATCGATAGACATCGAGATCGTAGTCTTGAACTTTACAGACAAACATGTTAACCACTATGCCACTGGTGCACCAACTGAAATATGAACCCTTTTTTTAAATTAGGACTTTTAATTCAATCGTTTATGAAAGGGAATACTTAAGTTGAAGTAAAGAAAACTCCTATCTGTAATAACGTATTTGAGAAACTAGAAAATACCATTTACCTGACGAATGATCACGGAATTATAAGCATTTAAACATATCGTGCAAAATGCACCGGTTACCCCCAAGGCCGACAGCCAGTAGATTACCATCAAAATATATATCAAAATTAACAAATATTACAATTACAAAACGAAATACAACGAATACATTCAATGAGATTGAAAATGGAAAGATGCTAGTAAAAATCAAGATGAAGCGGGTTCATTTAATTATCACGAGGAAGACCAGCGTTAATATCGCTCTCGATACCGCAGTGGTTTTCACCACGGAGTATCTTAAAGTATCCATTGTCTCCCCAATCGGTATTCCAGGAGTTCGCACAGAGCCAATATGGTACGCCGTTCTCCACTCCCCAACCCATAATCTTGATGGCATGACCACCCAACAATCCTCCACTGACATGTTGGTAGACACCAGATTTGTAGCTCGGAAAGTCCGCATAAACTTCAAAATCAGCCTCAACAGGTCCATGGGTGAAGAGCTCGTGTTTTATTGCGTCTTCGTTTTCACTAATTGAGTAGACCCTTGCAGCTGTAAAAGTAGAAAATGTAAGCATAGTACAAATGGCCTGAAATAATATGATTAGTTTCAATACACTTTCTTCAATTCTACTCTCGAATTCACAGCTACAATTCCGTAATTTAACAGTTGGTGCCGCCGAACAGTTTCAAACATGGAGAAAGATTAGGTAAATCAAAAATTCATGTTAATTTAATAGAAGAGGGTCAACAACTCGTTGACCCCTCTTAAAATAACCAGCCCATGCCATGCTATTTTAAACAGTGGTAAATCCAAAATGATTTTACTGAATTTGTAGAATAGTCATCAGTAATTTTACAATATAAGTCGGAGAGAAGTTTTTGTAAAAAATTTGCTTAATTTGCAAGTAGAGGGGTTCCAATATGCTTTTTCTCTCCCTAAAAAAATATATTTAGTAGTAATATCATTTGAGCAAACATAAATGACTTCTTATAACCTCTATTGCCAATTAGGGAAGGTGTTTACAAATGTTGGATTAAAGGGAAGATACCCCGTAGCAGCTCCTGTGAAAACTCACATTCTACCGTCCCTCGTGTTGGTCAGATTTAACTAGAGGGGTAGTTAACCGCCTCAATGGATGTGCGCCGGTGGATATTGATCTCTCAACCTCTGACTTAGCCGATGTGCATATTGACTACTGCATCCTCAGCTTACAAATGTTTTCTAAGCTGATTTCTTTACCTCTTTGACAAGCACAATAAACCACAGTGATCTAATAGTGATTAGAGATGAGGAAATGTGAAATCTCTGTGATAACAGGCTAAAAGGTAATTCAAGTTGTCCAGACAAGAACAGAAAGGTGATGTCAGCAGGCCAAAAGGCAACAACGCTTACCATAATGTTTGTCCTGCTTATAAGGAACCTTGTAATCATCCTGACAGACTTTTCTGCATTCGGGAGTAGAGGCATCACCATTACACGGTGGACGAGTTCCATTCACGTGGTGTTCACAGGGTGGGATCTCGTAGGATCTGCAGACTCCTTTGGTACCATAGAGACCACCACTCACAAGACCGCTCTTCTTCCAGAATTTCCAAGCCATTTGAGGAAAACCACCATTGCAGCCCATTCCACATTCAGAGCAGCAAGAGAGCAAATCATCTGCGCTCAAATGAACGCTTGGATCGCGACCACTTCGCATGCCCTCATTATGAATGCAGAGACGGTCTGACATAGCCTCAGCTGCGCCAAAAGCCTAGAAAATTCCAAAGAAATCTAGAAATTACTTATTTTCTCCTGAAAAAAATATATATGACAGTCAAGCAACCGTTTATTTTCAGGGGAATTAATTTCATGGTTAAAGGCTCTCTCCGTCAGAACACTTTAATTCATTAAAAATTCGGAAATGAACTTGCCAGCATTTAACAGTCAGTCAATTAAGAAATACAGCCCATAATATTACCTCGTATAAAAGTTGACGAATGTTACATCATCCTAAAATCACCCTCTTAAGTGTAGGTACCGTACGGTCGCATTCTGGTCTTGGCAGACGGTTTAGACAGAACGAATGAGCGAAATCATGTAAAAATGCATTTATTACTAAAAATAGCCATTTTTAAGTTAGTAAACTTTCCTGGCCATGCACCACTATTATTTATCTGATTGAGTCTGATTCAACCATGGCTACTTCATTATAGCCATACGATTCTGTGAAATGTAGTTCACCATTAATTCGTCTTGAGTTAAAACAGCTCAGTGAGTTCTGCTAAGTAGAACGTTTAAACTGGTTTCAAAGATGCAAATATTAGCTTATATCGGCAAAACGTTCCGCTGAAATGAAGATGGGAGTGATGCGACCATTCATTCTTTAAATCCATGCAATTTCAGGTATTAACTTTCTTTTGGCATCAGATAATTTAGAGCTAGATCGCGAAAAATGTGAACGCGAAGATACTGGATAATTCAAATCTCCGTTTATTAAAATTAGTGCAATTGTTCCCTACTATCTTGAAAGTTATTCTCCAAAAGAAAAGAACTTCTCACGGATCCCGGAGATGTTAAGCACGGAGAGGCGCAAATTGTAACTCGAGCTTCATATTTTACCTTCGTCACAATTTGGTAACTGCAATGCATCTCTATGTCAAAATCGTACTAGTAATGCGAACATTAATTAATCACTTTTTTGTTGATCAAATAGATTTAATAATGGTTTAGCCTTCACTAACATTATGCTAATTGATCTGCAATGAAGGCATTATTTTTTCACTGTCAGTCCAACTCAGAACATCACAACTCTGTTTAATAAAGATTTGCTCTATTTTAAAGATAGACTTAGAGGATTAATTAATTTTAAGGACTTCCTTTACCACTAAATACATACCCAACAAGATCCACAGCTACCCTGATCACGAATTTCGAACAAAGTCTTGCAGTTTGGCCACTTCTCCCTGGGATCAAAGGAAGCTGGAAGATCCTTGTAGTTCTCCTCAGAGAGGGTCATGAGTCTAAGTAAACGACGGCCCATAGGGTCTGGAAGGGCTCCTAGTTGTTGACGGATCTGTGAGACCTGCGTGAACCTTCTAGAAGAAGCAGCTTTCCATGTTGTATTGATCTAGATAGATGAGAATCGATTATCGGTTTATCATTTAGGTTAAGAGGTTCTATAAATAGACTGAATTCACCTTATTAACGTAATCAATAATCTCCTGAGAAAGGGGTTCATACATAGTGACGGGTTTGGCTCGAACCTTCCAGTTTTGCATTTCGCATTCTTGAGCCGTGGAAATGCCCACCAAAATGAGAAAAACGAAGCCATGGCTGAGCGACATTTTCACTACAGCTCTGTAGCTGAACAACTAGGTGGCTGGCAAAACTCGGTTCACATATATACAAAACATCCGACTATAAACATTGGTCTAAGGTTTAAGGTCACATGGATAATTTGCAGTTAACATAAACACGATGCGAAATCTGCGCACGGTATAAGTATGATCCATCCATTTTCTGGAATGATGGATTATTTCCAAGCTCTGAGGATAGTTTAAGGTACCAGTTAATAAGACGGAATGATTCAATATGAAGGAAATCCGTTATTCAACTTTAATAAATCATAAATGAATTATCATTTGCTCGTTAATAATTAAAGTGTACGTTTCTTAATAACATGACTCAGGTTTGTTAAAGCAGGGAAACCTTTTTTATGCTGTTCATCTGTTTGCCAAAAATTAGTGAGAAATTTATACAATTTCTGGCTTTCTTTCAGAACAAATCAGAAACGTTTCAGTCGCTTTTTGTTAAGGAACCGTCAACATAAAGCCTCAGAGTCAATGTATTTGGTCTCTAACAGGTAATATACGGGTCTATGCTGGCTGGAGCACAGGAATAGTTAGTGTGGACAAATCTTTCTCTTCATCAAATCAGATATTACTTATATTTTCCCATAGTCTTTTTAAAAGTTAATAAAGCTGCTTTGGGGTAACTGCACATCTGTCTTGCCCTCTTCTCTCTATGAGTCTGAGTCAGGTAATATCTAATAGCAGCATAAATCCCCTAGATGTACTACAGCATAGAAGTAATATTTTACAAAAGTAGGCAAATGAGCCGTTACAAAACTTACATTGGCAAGGGATGTTGCTTCAGTCATGTTTGAACACTAAGGTAAAATATGAACTTTCGGGGAAATCTCCATGTTCCAAGCATGAATCACCCAACCTTCTATCGATAATTCGTTTGTTTACCTTCAGATGCACAAATATGTAAATAGTCTGTCAGACCTACAGGGGCAATTTTTAAAGTAAACAGATTAATCTATTACTTCACTTTGTGGCGGTGGTACACAGTGAGCAAAACGGCCAACCGGACTGTTCGTAATGAAATTTTCCTGTCCTGATTATGAAATTTAACTTCTAACTGTTCGGAAATGCCTAAGCGAGGTAATATATGAGCCTATATTGAGAGGTCATCAGAGTAAAACAGGGTGAAATAGAGGTCGCAGAAATTCGGGTCCGAAAATAAGTTAACGGGTCAGAAAAATCCCCTACTAGCAGGATGTCCATAGAGGAATATGCTAGAGCCAGCAGATATCTCTCAACACATATCGATTAGAAATAAATGACTGGCGATAAGATCTCCTCTACAGTGTCCATAGGTGATCCTGCTGTGTGTTTGCTTGTTTGCACATAGATACCTAAACGGGCGGCTATCATCACGCCGAGACTCCGACAACCAAACGTGACTGACGTCCAACGAAGAAATGTTTTGTATATAAACCTAGTTTACTTATTGATAAATTGGGGTAGCTTGCCTGCCACCTTCGAACTGACCTGACAACATGAGTGACTTGACTTATTCCATCTATTCGAACGGTGTGGCTCCGATAGGACCATAATGTTATTACGGAATATCACCGTAGATATACATCGAAAAACATGTATCATTCATAAATGAACAGTAATTATCATTATAAAATATGGAGGAATGTTAGTTGACATCACAAATATGTAACAAAGATACCAATCATAAATAAACTAATGTTTTAGCAGAGCGGCGAAAGCTAAGTCCAAGAGTCCATAATGACTTCTGCTTCGAATAATCTTGGAGTATCCATCGCCTCCTCCGTCGGTCTTCCTAGGGTTGGCACAGAGCCAGTAAGGAATACTATGCTCTTTCTCTTCCATCCGGTTGACTTCACAACAAGTCCACCCATTAATGCCTCACTCATGTTCTAATGGACACCTAATCTGTAGTTTGGAAATCAGCAAACACTTCAAAGTCAACTTCAGAGGGCCCGTTTATAAATATATCGTATTTTATTCCATTTTAGATTTGAGAAGTGCGTAGACCGTTGATACTATTGCTGGAGCTACGGCCGATGCTAAGGCTATCACAAACAACAGGCAATCACAGTTTTCAGATATCTAGAAGATAGAGTCAAGAATAATGCAGAGTTTATTAAACAGCAACGATTAGAAATTGTGAGAGAGAGAATGGAACAAGAGAGAAAGAAAAATATGACGAGGAACGAGAGAGAATGTGAGAATCGAGCATCTACGCCACCAGTCTTGTAACCGACAAAAGGATGGATTTTGCAATCAAAATCTGAGTTTTCAAGAAAGAGGCGGGTACAAATCATTAATCACTAATCTCCAAATTAATATAACTCAAAAATTTTAGCTCTTAGGGAATCCTTCAGTCTCTTCTCAAACTTTAGATATACAAAGTCAAAACTAATCTCCAACCGTGAATTGATCCAAGTACATTTATCCTGTTCAAGCCCAACGTACCATCATTTGAAAATTTGCAGCAGTAAAGTGGAGGATAAGATGGCTTGTAAGGAAAAAAAAGTAGTAAAACATAAAAATGAAAAGGAAATATGAAAATACGAAGAGGTATTTCTTAAGTCAGGTAACAAACAGAGAATGGAAATGTTATAATGTAACAAATGGAAGTCCCGGTAGTAATCTCACAGACTCAACAATCTAGAAAACTCGGTAATATATGAACTTAACACAGAAGCCAATAACCCACGACAGAATAAAAGACGCGCTAGAGTAAACTCGATCTCGATCGGAATCGGCTTAAATAAAGTCGTAATTACAAGTTGTCTTTTATTAGTGGGGAAATAAAGAAGGAAGTTACATTCGTACTTATAGAAGAAATATTGGGAGCGGGAGAAAAAATTATTTTCTCCTCTAGCAGGAAAACGTACAAATTTGAGAAGTGGAATAGGTAATTGTTTGGCTACTTTATCTCCGAATTGATTGCTGCGTTTGTCTTAATGCGTTTAGACAGAATAGTGACACAAAGTGATCTGGAGGTTCGCAGAATGCCAGCTGTCCACTATGTTTTGTGAGATAATGAGAGCTTGCGTTGCATCGCCTTCGAAGGTTTGACTGCTGTAGAGGGAGTTGATGTTTGTCCTTTGTTTGTTGGTCAAGTGCAGAAAAGTAGCATGGTGCTGAAGGTACCTGGTAGGTCTTGTTGTTGATGATGTTGATATTGTGTTTTCGGTTTAGATAGCTTCAGGGGATTTGCCGCTTCAAATTTATGTGCGTTCCTCTTTCGCCTGGTTCGTATCTAGCGGATGGCAGATACTCGGCTAGACGAACAAAGCTGCTTCTCTCCTCGTTCGGAGTTGAAATCAGTATCTATGATTAGAAGTTCTAGAACACTCTCGATTATCTAATCGGAACCACTTTGTATCAAATTCCATTTCTGGAGCGATTGTTGTGGAGGATGAATAATCAGTGTCTGTTTTGAGAGGTTCTGAGTCTGCAGTATCTCTCTTGTGGCTGTGGTCCTTCGGAATCCTCATTCAGCAGCTTGCTGAGGAGCCGGCCCAAAAGTCATTTGCTATGTTCTGATTTTGCCTACTCGATACGTTCCAGGATAACAAACTTCATGTAGTCGTAAGGTGTCGTGGAAGGTTTTTCGAGGGCGTCATGCACGAACTCGGCGACTTCTGGTGTTAGACCACTGGGAAGACAAGTGAATTGCACTTGTTGGTTGATTATTTCGTCAGCATGAGACTGTTTCTCGAGGAAAATATAACCCTCTGGAATTTACTGTTTAGTGAAAGTGGGAGAACAGAAGTCATTTGACATTCCATACCAGAAAGTTGTAAGTTCTTACAGAGCCCGCAATTATAACTAACTGTAATTTACCCAATATTCTATGGTGAATCTAAACTGTTAGGAAGCTGATAGGTAAATCTCAAAGTCGCAAAGTTTATGTTTCGCCTCGGAATGATCAATGCCCCTCAGGTTGTCTTTAAATCGTCCATTATCCTTAACAATATGCGACGCAAGCCGCTTCTGGTAACTTGACGGTCATTCGGAGCAAAAATTGCCATCAGATCGACGGTATTTTGATCGTCAACATTAATAAAATGAATACAAATTGTATTCATTCCTGTATATATTTTTTTTTGAGTTAATAGGGAGTTTTAGAGCGACTAAACTTCTGTCCTATCTCTCTCCGGGTCAGAGACAACCTTAGCTTAGCAGTATCTACAGGACACATAGATCAAAACTTTATCAACTAGTGTCCTTAAGTAAAAAATAAACCAATACGACTAAATGTGCAGAAGGAAAGCAAAATATTACAGTGACTTTGCAATGTGACCTTTGCAAACCATTCCCTTAATTTATTTATCTATGTTATCCGGTGTTTTATCTACGCATATTGAGCTTTACACTATCCTATCTCTGACTCATTCTTCTCTAATTAGCCTCCTTTTCGATTTGTGCAGGTTATCTGACCCTCATATACCGAGCTTCCATACACAATTGGAGTTTATTTTGCACAGAATTAGTGCCTTATTTGACCTTTTTCACTTTCATACCTCTTTTAGAAGCCTGGAAAGGGATATATTAGCAAGTTTTCACTACCCTAATTTGGTGAATCCTAATTTGTAACTTTTTCAATAAAGCTACACAATAACTCCCTCAATTCATGATAAGAATGTGAAGAAAATGAAATGCTACGCTGAAAAGGTAATAAATGACAGGTAATGCTTACCATAGTGTTTATCCTCCCCTTAAGGGGTATCGTATTTATCTTGACAGCATTTCATATCATCATAGTGGGGAGGGGAGAGAGGTCCATGGCAAATTTACTTACAAGATGGAATCCCATGTATTCAACGGATGCCCTTGGTACCACATGGATCACCACTAGCAATACCATACTTCTGGCAATATATCCAGGCTCGTGGAGGAAAACCACCAATGACAACCCATCCCATATTCCATACAGATAGACATCAGATCATTAACACTCAAATGGATTATTGAATCAAGTCCACTTCGCATTCTTTTATCGTGAAAGCGGATATGATCAGTTACTGCCAAAGCTCTCAATCTTTCATCATGTATAAAGATAAGATCAGACATCCTAGATACAGCACCATTAGCTTAGAATTATTTTAATAAGATAAACATGGCAGAGATCCACAGCAACCCTCATCTCGAATAAGGTTGTAGAGTTCGACCACTTCTCACGAGGGTCGGAAGAATCAGATATATGCGCATATTATTCCTTATAGAGGACTGATTTTCTAGGCAGACAATAAATCATAGGGTTTGAAATGTCCCCATTGCAGTGTTTTACCTCTTCTAGAAGATTCTGCTTTTCCTCAGGTATTAATATGAATAGAATAATGAATTATCACTTGCTTGTACAGGTTGTGGGTCTTTAAATTCTTTAAAACTAACATTGTCAACGTAATCAACTTTTTCCCTGGACAGCTGCTCGTAACAGCAGATATAACCAAATCCTGCCAGTCTTGAATATCGCAAACGTGAGGCAATGCTCTGCTAATGGAAGAAAGAACCAAAGATCGAATGCAAGAGGGCTTTGAGCGAAATTGTCATCCAGAGATGAACGAATTTAACTCAACTTAATCAAATTTGCCCATTTTCGTTATGATAGCACATGTATTGACCCAGACAAAATCGATAATTCATTGGTAACACACACACAACGAAAATTAGCGTCTGCTACTGGATTCGATTCATCATGTAGCCAAAAGGCAGACTTTGTCATCGATAGTTGAAATAAGTTGTAATTCACGGGCAATTTCCAGAGTTTAGAAGTGCTATCAATTTACTTTTGGTTCAAGAACTTATGAAGATTTTAATTCATAAATGAGTAAATTGGTGCTTTTTAATAAATTTCACTGTTAATATTTATGTAGTACGTTCTAAGCTTTGATAAAAAAAGCGATGCCCAAAATATGGAGTGCAGATAGTCAAACTGGAGTTGAATATCACTGAAGGATAATAAATGGATCTTAAAATCTTTTGGAGTTCGTAAATTTAAATATATGACTTCTTCTACCATCATTTGAATGGAAACTAGCTCGTGAAACACGAGATTACGAAAATGCAGACAAACACAAACCTTTATTCTTTAGAACCGATACCTTTAGCCTCCACCCAGACACCTATTTATCTGAGCTCCTACCGTGACTGGTTTTTTTCAAATTCTTAAGCTACGATGACCCTACAGGTAAAACTGCATCGATCGTAACTTGAGTTATCTAAAAATCATTGGTTTCAGGGCCAAGATCCCAGGATTCCTCATTCCGGTTTCCCTTACTCAGTAAATGTAATGTCGTAAACCATATTTCTCTTGGCCAATTCATTATCCCTGTAGTAATCTTCTAACTTAACGGCCGTAATACCGATCGCTAATAGTGATCCGACCTCTAAACGGCTTTTATGTTTTCTATAAATTCGAGTTAATTAAAGATGTAATCTCTAATTGCCCCCACTTAACTCCGCATAGTTTTATTTAAGCCCTGCCATTTCGGCAATCGACTGGAAACCCAATTTAATAATTCGAAGTGGGTTAGCCCAGGTCGGTTCTCGATTAGATATGTAATTGAATGTACTTGTGAATAAGTGTCGCCCTTCTCTTCTTTCTTCTTGCGTGTATATTATTCAAATCGTATGAAAAAAGCTTTTTAACTAAATTAATTTATTCACTACAAAAAATCCATCCGAATATGGAATCGCAATTTTGTTGGGAAATTTGTTTCTAGCTTATTTAAGACCAACGAGAGCATGGTGTAAAACTTCAGACTAATAAATTTTATCTGAATCCCTTAAAATTGCGGTATGACTTGAAGCATTATAAATTTTGTCGATCAGTAACTCGTAAGGGATTAATCGATCCGTTGACTTTATGTAATGATTTCAAACTACTAACTATTTATACGTAATCAACGACCTCCACTGGCCTCGATCAAAGTTAATTATCTGACAAAGGCGCATTTGTGAAAATGAAATAAATTTAATTCGCTAATCAGACAGGAGCGTCGTAATGATGTCATTCCATTGTGGTATACATAAGTGGACATTCAAGACTGGCAGGTTTCGGATAAACAGGTCGCTATGCGTGAACCTGAAGGATGATCCACAATGCATTCCTAAAATTGCTCTATACGCATCCTCTATGAAAATACTTCGGTTTCTCGCTCACTAAAACACAGTGATATCTTTATGTCCTTATGACTCAAACCCTTACAGTCATATTTAGACAAGTTTCTCGATTCTCCATTTTCTATTATTGTCCCGTTTCATTTGAAAGTACATCTGCACTCATATCTCATGCTCGTCCTTGTCCGAGTGACTCATATAAGCTGCCCTTGAACTGCCATTGATACACATGCGGGGAAAGAAGCTTGTCAACACTGCTCCTACGCTCCCCACTCATCGTCTTTGTTCCTTATCTTTTACCCGCTTCAACCCTCGCTGTGGCTTGATTGACACATTTTGACCTTGTCAGCTCTTGGTCTTCTGCTCCAGAACTGGTGTTAGCTGTCAGGCGTTAGTTATTAGTTATTACCCTAAGTCAGAAAAACCCTTCTAAGGCAATAATTAACAATGTTAACAGCGTAAATGTCAGAATGAAAACTGATAATCTGTTTTTTTATTTAGGTTAATACCACGTGGAAAGTTGAGCCACCAAAGAGATTTACGAAAGTGTCCCAGATCCGATCCCAACTTGAAACTATTCCTGATCCTACGGATCGTCTGTTAGCTATAAAACCATTACTTTTTGAGAGAGATTTCAATGTAGAGCTTCCGAATTCTTTCATCCACGTGAAAAGTAGTCAAACTGCACAACTTTATTCGAGTTTCGAGATCAGGGTAGCTGTGATTCATTTTGGATACGTTTATATATTCAATTTTAAGTTATTCAATTGAATCTAAGTCACTATGCAGGGTGCATAATGTATCTGAGGGCAATTATATTTCTGTATTTTATATATCTGAAGATCCCCAGGCAGATACTACTGCAAATAATGAAATGAAAAGATACGCTGTCATAGTGTCTATAAAGGAAAAACACAGCAGTATAGAAATCCCAAGATTTCTAAAATTCGTCAATCTTGCGTTTGTAAAGTTGGAAAGGAGCTGAATGGAAATAAATCAGATGAATTGGCTGCCACGAGCAAGAGAAAACAGCATTGTCAACGCTCTGCTGACTCACTAACATCACCCGAGTTTGTCAGAAGAGCACATGACATGGCATGATCAACACAAATCTCGGGAAGCCAATGCAACAAAGATCTTCAATTGTCGGAAGGAACAATAGGGAATGTTGCTCATCAAGACCTCGGATGCAGATTTAGTACATTCTCAGACGAGGCCAGTTTATGTGGACAAAAACTCAAGGGAATCGTTCTATGCGAGCAAAACGACTCTTAAACAAATTGAAGCACCTAGAAGAATAAGAGTGTCTTTGGTTTTTCTCCGACAAAAACAACTTTCACCAGGATGAAAAGTCAATCCTAGAAATGACAGACCCCATTGAAGTCCCAACTGTTATGGATGCGCACGAAGTTTCCAATAACAGTGATGGTTTTCGTTGTTGTAAAGATCAGTGAAGGTCACATCATGACTCTTCATTTTTCCACAGGGCCTAAAAGTCAACGCAGATGCAGATGCCTATTTGGAGACTCTTCAAACCATTATTATTAAACTGCCTTGGATAGACAGGGTAGCCAATGGAGGAAGATCCTATGTCCTCTAACAAGATTCGGCTCCATCCCATAGAACTCTGAAACCACTGAATTGGATGGATAACCGGGAATTTTCATCATCATAGCATACGAAACTTATGGCCTTAATCCTTTGCACTATTACTTATGGGGGGGGG
>CAADRB010000076.1:354449-427627 GCA_900708905.1 Hymenolepis diminuta
GAAGTTAATAAGCATCTCCATAACACTAAATCCTCCTCCCTAATGGAAGTAATAGTTCGAACAATGGAGGACATGATGAAAGCTTGCAGTCGCTTTCGGACTCGAACTGGGTTGGTGATAGAAGCCGAAGGAGGATACATAGAATAAAACCTATTGTGTTTTTCATTTTGTTAAAAGAAATTGTCAGTTTCAACCATTAACAGTTTCATTTACTGTTTTCATAAAAGTGCGTAATATGTCCTCAGATGTCTTACCCAACCTGCATATGTGTGGATGGTTTTAAGCTAATGGCGCTGCTTTGGTAATAGCTGATCACATGCGCTTTCACGATAAAAGAATGCGAAGTGGACTTAATTCAATAATCCATTTGAGTGTTTATGACCTGATGTCAATCTGTAAGGAATATGGAATGGGTTGTCATTGGTGGTTTTCCTCCACGAGCCTGGGTATACTGACAGAAGTATGCTGCTGTTAGTGGTGATCCATATCGTATCAAGGGTGCTTGTCGAGCCTACGAAATTAAACCCTGTGAACACACTGGGATGTCTGGAACTCGTTTACTAACTGAAGCTAAGAAACCAACGCTGAAATGCAAGAAGTATTAGAAGGCAAACACTACCGTATGTATTCATCTAAAGTCTGTATTTTTCTACCGGAACTTAGACGTCTATTTTGGCAGCACTTAAATATCAACGTATGCATTTAGAAGTAAGCAATTGTAATCTAAATTCCAGATATTTCGTCGTTTAACTTTATAATGCTCAATCAGATTGATTTAATTTTAGCAGATTTAGATCTAGTACTACTTGGGAAACAATTTGTTTGAACACTCCACCATTTACCTTCAATAAACTTTCTGTACTCATTGAGGAGAGCATATTTTCAACGCTACTATAATGAGAAAGTCAATTTTACCTCCCCTCTTGTTGACTTTTATTAACTAGTAAGGTTGGTCATTCATATCACTGAATATACAGTGATAGGCATCGTTCTCTTGACCTCCGTTCTGACAGACCCACATGTTAATCGGCCCTCTTCATAATATTTTTATTTTCATCGAATGCTTTCGATCCCGTGCCAGTTAATGAGTCACATGTGTGCATTGCCTCCTGTTAGTCCTTATTATCCTTCTCAGAGTAAATTTGACTGGATTGTTTGATAGCATCGTGTAAAAGATACTATCAATTGTACAATGTTTCCAAGCATAATCAATTCATTCTCGTAAGAACAGCCTGATTTAATACCCCTCCTAACTGATATAAAGATTACGTCAGTCATTACGTTAGTAGCTATGTGGCAAGTCAGTTACTGACTAAAACTCATTTCGATAGAAATATCGGTTTTTGAAATTTCATTGATATGATGAATACTAAAATACTCTTAATTCTTTACTCGTTCTTACTTGGTTAATCTTCGGTGTTCTAATGTCTGAATACATTAGACATTTTTTTCAGTAAGTTTTAAGGACACCATTTAGCATTAATAATTATTACACTTTTCAGTATTCCTGTTCTGATGAATTGAATTGCAATTGTAACAATTCTCCTTAGACTCAATAGTCTAATCAGTTCCGAAAGACGAAAATTCAATAAAGTATTAGCTTTATACTAAGTTAATTCCAAATTGTACTCAGGGTTCCCAATATATATATATATATAACCATGAAATATAAATAACTTAATAGCTCATATCATATTAATACCTTAATGAATTAATATATTCGGCATAAATCCTAAGATTGGTATCATAAAAACTAAAAAAATTGCAAGCTTCGAGACCGCAAGTATTTAACCATTAGACGCAACCATAGAGGTCTTACATTTTTCTTAAATATATTCTTTCAGAATATCGTCTCAAGATACATAAAAAAATTGCCTTGAATAGTACTTGTATTATAGAAGATTCGTGCATTTTTACCTATACAGAAACGACCAATGCTTTAGAACTGAAAATCACTAAAAAATACGGCCATTTCGGATTTCAATTTCAGAAGAAAATGAATATATTCATTGTTATTATCATAAAATCTTCTTAGAATTGCATGAAAATACTAGTGACAGACTTCTGTTTATAAATGATTTGTTTATATTAATAAGCAAATTCAAATATTCAATTACAAAATACTAAGATACAAGTGAAATGAAATTTAAATACAATGATTTCAAATCATATAATCACCTAACAAATGAATAGTTTTAGAATAGTCTTAAACTATTTCATCTGTGTAAAAAATTGACACTTACACTTTATTAGACTCTTTTTTAAATATAAAATTTAACATTTCTTAAATTCAAATTTTTATTTTTATTGAAATTGATTCTTTATGTAAATTTGCAGTATCTCGTATCTTTGTTTTAACGCAGCAAAAAGGTATATGCATAATTGATAACCTTTTCGAATGGCAGAATTTTGTCAAGTTGTTTGAGTGTTGTTATTTGTTGGCGATTTGGTATTATTTAAAGGCTATGCATATTCAGCGGTTATAAATTCAAGGAATACAATATTGTTAAAATCATTCATTGTGGAAAGCCAATTAAGTCATCGGCTGTGTGTACCTTATTTGCGTCATTCTATTAATTCCTGAACAATTTCACCTAAAATGTCCCCAAACCCGACAAATAGCTCAGACACTACAACATATAAATCGTACGGTGTCACCGTTTCTGAACTCCAGGAAATGATGCAACTTCGTGGACTTGAAGCCATAGAATATATAAAATCGCGATATGATGGAGTTACTGGACTATGCAAACGGTTAAAAACGTCTCCAAATAGCGGTAAGCTCTATATTGCTTTTGCTTAATTTCATGCATATATTTCCGCTTTATGAGTTTAGTTTATCTTTTTGAGATAATTTTTTAATTGTTTTTTGGATTAATTTATCGATACATATCGTTTACTGATTGAATATTTTTATCAATTAGGTGTACATGGTGCTGAAGTTGCTGAGAGAGCTCAAGTTTTTGGATCAAATGTGATTCCTCCCAAACCTCCAAAAACTTTTCTGCAATTAATGTGGGAAGCGCTTCAGGATGTTACCCTGATTGTCCTCATGGCCGCTGCTGTCGTATCCCTTGCCCTCTCCCTTTACAGCAAATGTGAGTAATTTTAATTTTTAAAGAAAGTTATTTTTTACTTATTTAATAATTAAAGGTGCAAGTATCTAGTTTTTTTTCTGATTACGCATGTTAAAGACGGCTTGCGATTTGTAACCCCAAGAATAAATAATGGTTTAATAACTACTAGTTTAGAGATTTATTTCGAAGTTTTATTTTCAATATTTATTAAGTTATGAATTGGGTGATTACTTTTGTTTTCATTTTTTTCTCCTCTGCTTTTATTAATGAAAATCTGGTAATAGTGCTAATAGTTGCTTTATTGACTCTTGAAAAGGTTCATCTCTTCATTTTCACTATATCTAAAAAAATTTGTTCTGGTATGCCAATATTTTGTGCTTAGGTGTCATTTTTGGGCTGCAATAATATCATTGTGTTTGCGCGCATATCCACAGGCTCGTGCGCACATGTCCGAATACGAACCAACGCTTCCGCCAGGAGTTTTTCATTGTCCATTTCGCTCCCCACTCTCTTACCCCTTCAGATACCTCTGCCTGCTTGGCACGCAACTGATCCGCCCAGACCCATTTTAATCTCGCTATTTCCTTTTGTCTGATAGAGTTACAAAAATTGACACTTATTCGTATTTTCTAATTAAAAATTAATTCCTAAAATTTGATTAGCTCATTCACTACGGGAATGTGCAATTTAATTGGTCGATTTTCAATCACTGTTTTTTCCTTTTCTGGCTGTTAATTAAATCAGCTGCACAAATATCAGCATAACATGGGTTAACTAGTTCGTAACGTTTTTATCGCCTCTTTTGGCACATTTGAAACATGAGCTTGCAATTCAGTTTAAGTATTAAAAATCAAAAATCATTAATTGGGCCGTACGCTCGGAATTTTTCCATCGATATTTTATTATCAACCCAATCATAGACACCGAAATTGTCTTATTTTGCGCAAAATAACCAATAGTAGTTTTCATTTCGCGCCTAAATATCGCCCATCGAAGGTGTTTTAGGCTGAATGTGGGAAAGACGCGGCCTATTTACGAGTTCTGGGCTCGAATTTTTGTTTATTTTTTCCCCCTGCAATTTGAAAGCGGTATAAAAATACTTTGCTAGAGCCAACTATTTCCTTTAATTACTATTTTACTTAATTCCAACCCGACGGCTGACTTGAAATTGGATTTGCCAAATCACCTCCCTTTTAAAGTTGCAAATTAATGATCAGATTCTAAATTACCGCCATTGTGCATGGTTATTTATTTCTCTCATGAGGTCTACTTTGCAATTCAAATTCTATGCATTTTCGCGAGAGGGAGAAGTTGTGGGCATTTATATGCTAATCTTTTCTTCATTTTACGAATTCCGCTTCTTCGTTAGCATATTCACGAACTCACATACGTCATCACGTATTGCATTCTAACTGTAGGTCCCTGGTCATTTCAATTCGAACTTACGGTGTTAAGAGTCTCATAGGTGTTGTATTTTTGGGAATTACGTACAAACTGAAATTGGTTGTACGTGATGTCTCAATCAGACATCTTTGTGTTAGTATCAATTATTTTGGCTCTTCGAGATCCCTTATTCAATTGGAATTGGTAGAATTCTGCCAAAATTCCTTACCAAAATTTGTCCATTCTAGTCAAAATACATTCATTGGAGAGCATAAAGAATCGTTTCTATTAAAATCTGATAAATAAGAAGGTAACAGAATATGACTTTCTCATTACAGAGTCTATAAGTTGCTACTCTTCCATCCAATATGAGTTTCAATTGAAAACTCTCTTACAGCCCTAGTCGCTTAAAAATATAAGCTTAAGCCTAGCATGGATCTTAATCAGTTAAGAGAATTGATGAGTGGTTTGGAAGATTGATCACTTCTGATAATTTTAAATTAATTAATTTTAAGTCGTTTCTTAAGTTTATAAGTAGTGAAACATATTTTGTTGGGACGTGAGTTATTAAGAACCGTTTGAATTATGATCATTCCTTCAAATATAGCTGTAGATAGTATGGGATAGCAAAGAATAACGGTCTATGCTTTTATTTGAAGTTGAGGTAGTACCAATATCTTCCTTAAGGTCTACTTTCTATTAGTTTAAAATCTATTGTACTCTTAATTTGGGATTAACATGCTTTTTGAACCTCCAACAAAACACGAGATTTCATCTGGACTTTTTGACAAGTTATCCTGATTATTTTCAAAGCATTTAATTTTGAACTCACTGAGGTCGATTAAATGATACATAATTTGTGTAATGTTAAGTGGAAAAATCTTTTTCATTTAAATATCACTTAAATTTAAGTAGGAGTATATAATGAAGTCCGGATATCAAGAGCTTTACTGTGAATTCTGGATGCACTGATTTGTCCATTTTCTCATAAGGCCTATAATTAATTTTGTAGTGTCTAAATGTTCCAATGGTAAATTTTCATGATTTGATCCCTAAATTTCTAAATGAGTTGAGTCAGCGATCATCAGAGCTCTTTGACCAGTTAACCCAATTGAATGGTTGGTCATGACATTTTGGGTCACTAGCGCCTCCTAAATGAGGCTTCATTTACTAAAAGGAAAAGCGTACATCTGACATTTAGCTAGAGTTCTGATTTAGAGTAATCATAAACGTTTAAATTTGTTTTCTTATCAGTCTTAGCTACTAACTAAATTGTAATATCTTATTATTTCTGTATCAGTTATTGGTAATTTCACTCCTCGTCTTATTTGTACTCATAAGTTTTACGGAGAAAGCCTTCTGGATGTATGTCGAAGTAGGAAGAATATTAGTAGGCTTAAGGCAATACATTTTATTTAGTACCTCTTCAGAAAAGGTAATTCTGGGACACCCCTTTTGTGTCCCAGAATTTCTACAGATTTTTTATACCCAAAATCTCACTTGTATTTCTATTTAAATCTCGGCATAATTTTAATTCATTCTTTTTTCGCCTATATTTTCCCCACTTTTATCGTCTCTTGTGTCCGTCAAACGAGGTCTGTCAAATGATATGAATGCTGATTTTTCATAAGTTTAACTTCCATAAACAACCTAATTTCGGAGAAACTAGGTGTTTCCTGATGCAGGAATGCTGTGTTTTCACGATTTTAAACTTTTATTTGTTGCTCTCACTTGTAATATTCGTCAACTTAAATAGCAGCTTTTAATATGATATTTGTTGAATGGTAGGAAAAGTTAAATTAGGAGATTTCGATTTTTGAAACCAAGATTTCTATAATATTCCACCTACTATTGGTACTTCTTTACATAAAATCTTCATGCCTTGGTATATGAGAACATCCTCTTCGTTTGGTGCTTGACTTTTAAGACAATTGAGTGGCAATCGCACTAGATGCCGGTCTTTTCAGAGTAAGGGTTTGTCTTCGTATGCATTTTTGTTATTCTTTGTCTCACAAATCGGCTCAAGTTTGTCCGATAGCAGGAGAAAGTATTTAACCAAAATAATCAAGTTTGAAATTAGAGTAATGGCGCCTCTCTCTTCTTGATTGGTAACACGCCAAAGACAACTCCTGTAAATTTTGAAATATTTTTCCTCACTGGAATTCGTTGTAATTAGTTTTTAATGATCTTACCTTTATTGCCAAAACGTTTCTTTGTTTTTACCAAACCTCTACAAGAACTTCAGTCTTTATGCATTTCATTTTACTTTGAACTTAAATTTTGCGATTTTCTTAACGTTTAAAAGGTAAGTCATCCCTTCCCTAAGCACAATATCATCCTGTGCTTCGAAGTTCCTTTTCATATATTCCGGTGATCTCTTATTTGTTTCTCTATCCACCTATCTAACTGAACCCTACATTTTAATTTCTTTTACGATTGTGGTAAGAAACCTTTTAATTTTTACATCCTTCCTATATGTGCCGTAATTAAATAAAATTATTTTAAATCACCGCTAAATTCTCACTCGTCGAGGAATTCTGTCTTTTAACGCCTGTACTAGACATAGGAAATATCTCCTGAAGAATTTCGGGCATTCCAATGTATTTCAAACCCATGTCATTTGTTCACTGTTGCGTTTTTTTTCGAACGTGGTACCGTTTTTAAAAGTTCATTGCTTATATTAACTGTTGTCAGTTAATGTAGTAAACAAGCTTAAACACTTTGGATTAACTTTGCTCTTGTTTACGAATGCGAACTAATATCGAACTAATGAGTGTTAGCTCGAGGAGAACGTGAGAGAAGATCCGTGCATGCCAGTCGACGAGATAATAAAATCTTGCCGCTTGTCAAACTGAAAAGGTAATTATTATCACTCGTTTCACTCATTTTAGTATTGAATGTTGATTTAGGAAAGCGGTTTCGGTACTTGCTCTTACTCTAAATGTCTAAAAACTCTATGAACTAGCAGTAGGAAGTTCGTCTGGTCTTTTTTGTCACTGGATGAAGAGTTTGAATCAAGACTAATCTAAAGTTAGACTTTTCCCTTAAAGGCTTTCACATCTTTGGGAATTAAAGGCTGTTAAAATGATAGAGCACCGCTTCTTATAAATGAAATTTGGCATTTTATTGGTAAAATTCATTTAAAAATTGTATGTAAGTAATGTTCGCTAAATAATAATTGAATTAATTTGGTTTATATTTTCGTTGACTTAAAACTTCATGGAAATACAAACGTTTTATCATTTTCATCAAAATTACTATTTTCTGCGCTTAAGACACCTTTATGACGACGATCTCATTTTAGGTAAATAATTTGGGCAAATATCAAAAAAAATATTTTCTTCTCTGATGATACTTCGAAGAATTCCCCACTATCGGCTTTTATTACACTCTTTGAAGAAGTTCATTTTCCCATTTTTCTTCCATTTCTTCTAGAGTTCTAGAAATTTAGCAACCTTGATGTCGAATTTTCTGACGTTTTTAATATATTTTTATTTTAAATGATCAATTATAAGTTGCGATTTCAATAGAGGTGCAGGGTAAGCAATTTGGACCTGAAAAGCTAGAATTCCTCTAAGGTCCCCTTTAGTCCTTAAGGCCTTCTTGGTTTCAGATATTTGAGGGACTTATGTTCTGTTAAAGTTTAGCTTCGATGGAATTTAGTTGAAAACTACATCGGGTGTGCATTCATTTTAATTTCATTGTAACCACGTATTTCATAATCAAGTTCTAATTCAACTGATAGCAGGAGAAAGCGAGCATCTGATACTGCACAAAATTACGTGGTTGAGTGATGGCACCTCTCCCATTTGTCGAAGCCACGTAGTCGTGAATTTTGTACAAATTCACTTCCTCATACAGTACTCTGTTTCGCTTAGATGCTTTCAACGATATTTGGATAAATAACTTCTGCCTTTAGCAACTTTTATCTAACTTGATTAACAAGAACCTCCCTTTAGTGAAGCCAATTTTTTCAAGAAGAGCTGAAACTTTGGTCAATTTCCCATTTAGAAATAGTATCAAATGTTACCAGTTCATAAATATTTCACTTTCGTACAAAAATAGACTTTGTCTTGAAGGAAGGCAAAATTACCTAAAAGGCGAGATCTTATATATTTTTCTACGCCATCCTTGAATTCGATGTCAAAATCTATTACGAATACAGCTAAACTAACTTGTGCATTCTACTGTCTTTTTTAATGGGACTTAATCAGAAAAAAATGTAGTGAGAGCTGATTTCATTGCTTTTCTCTAATGGAATACTTCATTTATTAAAAAATCATATATTAAGTTCTAGGGTCAGACGCATTAATCTCCCAATTCCCAGTCTGTTTGTTAACAGTTTTGGAGATTTTGATTAGAAAGTATCTAGAGCAAAAGTTGGCATTATTCAATGAATCGTGCCTCATTGAAAGGTTTTTAGTCCATAAGTCGGGTAGACCTTGATTCAACACGCTGAGAGATGGCATTTGATTGCAGTTTAGGATTCTTGTTAAGTTAATAATTGCATTTAGTACGAAGTATCAGATTGAACATTTCAGTTTTGCAACTTATAAGTATATCAGCATAGCTTAAAATTTGCTTGAGGATAGCGTTTTCCAACATGCATCTTAGATGGAGGGTCACCATTGTAGAGCCTCCTTGGTGATCAATTTGAATTCTGACATCTATTATCCGAGCGTAACCAGTTTGTTTGATACATTTAATTCACTGACGTGCGTCGATGGACATCGAACCCACTATCGTCGTACATTAACACAGTACGAGTATTCTTTTCTAACCTTAATCTATCTCCACTTTTCGCCTTACAGACAGCGGTGGAAATGTTGGCGGTGATGAGACGGAAGGCGATGCAGGCTGGATTGAAGGTGTGGCTATCCTTGGCGCTGTCCTTGTCGTTGTCCTCGTTACAGCTATCAATGACTGGCAGAAAGAGCGACAGTTTCGTGGACTGCAGGATAAGATCGAGTCTGATCATCGCATTTCCGTCCTGCGTGATGGCGAATTCTTCGAGTGCCTTGTCGGCGAAATTGTTGTCGGCGACATCTGTCTCATCAAATATGGTGTGTCTCCTTCTTATTAACTAACGGATATATTAGTTATACTCCTCTCCTTAATACACGCTTATCTCTGACTATACTTTACTTTTATCGTCATATTATTCACATGCTTTTAATTTTTTGCTTGCATTCCTCTCTGAAATACACTTTTTCTTCTTGCTTAGCTCAATAGGACTATTCTTCACTTCATATTTTTAGAAAGAAGAAGACATCTTAAAGCCTACTCGATTGAAGTACTGTATTTTTATTCGTCTACAGGCCAGTATCATTAGCTCATATTCACTTAGATCTTTAGACTTCATCCGTTTATTCAGGAACGAAAAGCAATAGCCGATGTTAATAAATGGAGATGCGGCAAGTGTTGTAGTTAATAAATGATGCGAAAAATGTAAATATGAATATATCCCTATAATTTCCCACATTTGAAACTTTAAACTAAGCTCTAAGGGGATCCGACTAAGGCGTCCTAGACCGACCTTAAAGATGTTCGTTACAAAAGAAATCAAGGTTAAGAGAAGAGTAAACTCATCAAATGTGAAATTTTACCCCCTTTTAGAGCTATGTAACTCAACCGTAGTGGTATAATGTGAAACTGTTGACTTTAGAACTATGGATTTCGTACAGAGTTGCTTAGCAACAGTCCAAAATCAGTCAAATTCGAATGGATCTTCTTTTGAAAATCCATAAATTGTTGAACAGACTATTATCGACCATTGTTCGAGGTTATTTCAACTAAGGACTACGCCTTGCGCAGTTTTGAACTTGATGGATTAGATTTTTCTGACACAAAATATTAGCCTTTTAGAGTCAATGTATTTTTTTAATTCACTCCTGTATCTAATGTCGTCTCTAATGTATTAATTTCATAATAATGGTCTTGACTGATTGAGAAGCCACTAAAAAGGAATTGTTTCTTCCTGGTTGGGTATTCACTTACATAACTGGATACTATCATTCACCAGTTTCTCATTTCTTCAATAAATGAAATGTTTTTATCTTACTAATTTTTCAACAGCTTCAGGTACCTGGGTCACAATTTTAGCAGGAGCAGAGCACGCTGGTTAATAGAGCATATCGTATGTCCCGCCCTTTACATCAACAACCTAAAGAAATTGTTAATCTAAAGGGTCAATAAAGAAGAAAATATAGAATAACAATTATAAGAATTAGTTGTAAAGAAAATATATTTTTATTCTCTAACACTAGTATTAATGGCCTTTCAAATTCCCCCCCCCCCNNNNCTCTCCCCCGCTTTAGGTATTAAAATATTTAAAAAATGAGACAAATTCACTCATTCCATTTACCGCTGTAAGAAAATACATTTATTTGTTTCTGTAAGCAAGGGAGCAGGAAAGCAAAATAAATCAAATCTGCCTCTTTCACTCGTTCGTGCAGAATCTGATTCATTTTAACCCTCGATCTGCCTCTCCTGCTGCTGTTTCCGCTATCGCTAATTTAACAAACTCGTTCACTCGACACTGGTTCGCTTTTTTTCTACTCCTTGCTGCCATCTCGTTCTACGTAGAGTTAACAGAGAAAATCTTTCTCACCTATTTTAAGCCTCTCGCTCTTTTAAATTCCGAAGGATTCAATCAAATTGAAAGAACAGATGTTGTGCTTTAAATTATATTGCTGCATATGGTCGCAGTGTATCATTGTGTAACAATGTTGCGTCTTTTTTTATCACCAATGATTTTGACATTTAAAATTAGACCACTAGATTCACCACTTTGACCATTTGATTTGGTGTGTAGTGCTGTGAACTGAACAAGAGATTTTGAGGACAATCCGGGGATTTTTGTGTCATTGACAGGGTTCAGTTTTATTTCGCTCTCATGGGGACAGTTTAAATTAATCAAGCAGAGTTTAATTCGAAGCCTCCTAAAGAGGAAATACGGTTGTGTAATTGCTACCCATAGATTTAGGACTTATTTTAGCTCTGTGTAAAGATATCCTGTCATATACTATAATGCCTGCACATCATTGACACTTATTATCAGTGACGTAAGATGAACTGTGGCTAACGCTGGGATTCGTTCACCCAAATTGTGATTTCTATTGATTATAGAATTCAATCGTCCAATATGATCTCAGTGACTGTTATGTACTTACTTCTCTCTGAATGTGCATGACAATCCAGAATATACGCACTCTGGTTGTGGCTTTCTCTTAGAGTTTCCCACTGCTAACTGAGGTATTCACAGTAATAAAGTGCTAATCTAAAATCTGGGATAGCTAAAACCTCATTCCAAAGCCACCTCACTACCAGTTCCAATTTATCCTAAGTTGGTACGTACAGGAACGTGACCGTAGTCTACATATTTGTTTATTAACATATAGCCGATCTAGATTGAGGTCAGCCAGTGAGTATAATATAATGGACAGTTTGGAATGCACGTAGTGAGGGGAGAGGATTTTGAGATAAGAACCGACTTGCTGAGTGGGATTACCACTGTCCTCATTTCACCTCACTTGGTCTCTGATGCACATCTCCCTCTCTTCTCTCAATCCCCATTTGGTTGTGGAGGTCGTTATAAGTTAAAAGGCATGACTCGCCCAGACTCTACTCTTCAGCCATTAGATCCTAAGTTATCTTCATCTCAAAAGTTTGAAATTTTGGGGGTAGAATTCATGGATTGTGTTTTTGATTGTTGTCGTTTTTCTCATTTATTCCCGTTGGAAACAATTTGAAATCTTAATTATACTAAATACTTATTGAGGATGGTATTATGACGGGTGTTTTCTTTACCATCTCGGGTTTTAATTATTTTATATTTTCCTGGTGGTAAAGTAAAGTAGATGCAAAATAAATCACGTTTATTGTGCAAGAATAGATTTTATGATTTTAAAATAAAAGAATAAACTGATTGTAAATGGTTTTAAAAGGTCGAATTTTGTAACTTTGAAATAGATTCTATGATTTCATTCATTTTTAATTCCCAAATTTAGAAACTTGAGTTAGACATGCCGACGGAATAACTGCTCTCTTTTTCTCTCCTGCTCTAATTTCGTCTCTGTTCCTCTGTCTCTTGTAACATATTTGTAAGCAGAAAGTTTCAACTATTGTAAATTTTCCACCTCGTTTTAGGTGATCTACTACCTGCTGATGGAGTTATTATTCAAAGCAATGATTTGAAAGTTGATGAAAGCTCTCTGACTGGCGAAGCTGATCACGTTAAGAAGGGTGAACATATCGATCCAATACTGCTTTCTGGTGAGTCATCCGCTCTTTAACCCTAATTACCCCTTCAGTCATTCGGGTGGGTGGGTGTTTGGACGTGTTTGATAATATCTGTTTTTCTCCGATTAGCGCTATCTACCTGCTAACTAGAATGTTCACAGTATTAAATTACTAATCGTTAAGCTTGGGATGGATAAACCCTCCACCCCAGAGCTGTTCAACTATCAACCCATAATATACCTAAGAATCAGAGGACAGAAAGAGTGCATGAATACGTTTTGTTGAGTTAGTACAACAAAGAACTGTGTTTTTTGGGCTTGTTAACCACATTAATAGCCTACCGAGAGTAGGCAATAGATAGACAATGAGGGGGTGCTCAATTAGCGAGATCAGCTATTACATTTTGAAATTCGTGCAATTATTAATATTTAAATTTTTCACTGGACTAATATTGTTATGGTTTTTTTTCTGAATAGAAGCCATAAGAAGAATAAATTCAATATGAATTAATTTCAGCCCGCTACTGAGGTTTGAATTGTAATACCTCGTTTTGTTCTGATTTCGCATAACAATGGAAAGCTGGAAATTTAACAGAGTTACACTATTTGCATTTTAGTAAATGCCCAAGTTCTTTCTCTCAATGATCCTTTTCTTCCTTTTAAATTATTTTGGATATGTTTATATAAACGGAAATGTGTGACCTCGTGAACGATTTCTGGTCTTCGATCTTCGGATGTCTGATGTTATCAACTTTTATATTCTTACCTGTGTGCACCTTAACAATGCATATGGTTTGTCCGCAGTTAAGATTTCATTCCTCAAATAATAACCCTAGAGATAAAGTGCGGGGATATGCCTTGGAAACTTCCAGCCACTAATCTCAAACGGTTATCAAGTAAAGACATCATCGCCTGTACATGAGCGACAACTCTCAATGAACATACATATTCTCTAAATTAAGATTGGTTCTCAATCACATATGAAGTTTTCTATCTTTGCAAGTGACTTGAATTACGTTGAGCTGGTCTACGTAACTCCTCTCTATAGTATATCATAGTTGTCCACTGGACGGGCTGAAAATGTATACCTGATTGGATTAAATTTCTTTCCTGCCGTCAAGGTTGCTATCCGGATATCTAGATCAAAGTGTCAATAACTAATTGGCTAGAGGAGCTGAAGAAATCGGTTTTATGTCCTTAAAATGACCTTCTCGCTCTTTCAACTGATGCCACTTCAAACCCCCTACCGCATGCGGCTGTTCATCACTTTTTAGGACACATCACCACAGCGGACTTGACAGTTTATCAAAATTTGGATGTGGACGTTCATTTATTACTTACATTTTCTTGATCACAAAGAAGTACCTCAAAATGCGCCTAGATAGATTGCATTGGTGGTGTAGCGGTCACTGTGCACGTCGGTCAATTCAGTGGTCACAAATTTGATACCTTCAGTATGACCAACCATAATGATTGTAATTGACCAGAAGACTTTCTCGTCATAGACCTGTGAACTCCACTTGGGCGTTTTGAAAACGAACGAACGGCATTGGTTAAAATTGGATCAAGAGAGATTGTTTCTCATCTGGAGAGCTTCAGGATGTTGATCCTATGCTAGAGATGAGTAGTAGAAAATACTTCCCTCTTGAGATCGATGGTCATCGGTGTGCACCCAGTTATCTGAATGGTCAATCACACCAGGTAATTCTATTCAACCTGAGGGGTAGTGGAATTCGAGTCTCTCGTAATAGTTGCTTCGAACTGTCTTCTCTCCCCTCAAGTTAAATGAGAGCTCAGAAAGTTTCCCTCCTAAGTAGGCCTTCGGTTTATCCTTTTTAGGTGAAATTAATAAGAAGTACGATTTGCTATTTAGAAGCTATTTATTTCAGTTTTAAAACAAACCGAGGAAGACAATTTCTACTATTGAAAACCTATGATACTCGCCAGTCTGTTGATGGAGAATTTGAAAGTTGAAGGTAATTTTACATGTGCGTGTGCCAAACAGTAAATATCACCTCATACAATCGCATTATCAAAGTTAATTAAAATAATAGCTAATTGACTGAACATCTACCACGAGACTGGCAACTGATCGACAGAGATCCCCGGTGGTGCTATGTGTTTAATTCCAAGAATATGCAAAAATATATAATAGGCTTATTTTGTGTATATTTGAATTCTCGGATTTTCTCTGGCATAAACTTGTGCGTGGATCTTGATCTAGATGCCAAAAAGACGGCTTCAGGTCTCTTTTGGGAAGAGGGATTGAAGGTCTATCATTAACGATCTAATATAGCACTAGGTCGACAATGATATAAGCCAGGATGCTGTTTAAGTGTCTTTGGAAGTAATATGGCTTCAGTCACTCATACCCAGCAGATTTAAACAGAAAGATGGTAAAAGTCGTCTAAATCAAAGACCGTATATTTATTAAGTAAATTTGCTGCTCTTATGTGGGAGTGGAAAGGAGGGAGGAGGAGGGGGATTACTGGCTGCCTTGTTGGCGAATGATGCAGCAATTGAGGAATTCCATTTCCAAATACGAGGTTGAATTCCAATAATCAACAAGTCGGTTCACAAAGGATCATGGCTGTGAACTCTGTTCAAGTACGTCAAAATATTAGGATCGACGTTACTTATGATGATGGTTGTTTTGGAATTCCCATTTTCTGATCGGTCAGACTCATTCAGATCTTTTACTTCCACTCTCATTCAGTTTTCTTATATCGTCTATTTTATACAATAATACATTCTTAAAATATCACTCGACAGCAATGTTTAATGACAAGCTTTTTCCATTGTTGTCAAAATCCCAAAATCCTTATTTCTCTCCACCTTTGTCTTGATTTGATTATATTTTGTTGCCACATAGCTATAATAAATTCCTTATATCTCCCACTCTATTCTTGCTATCGCATATATCCCATCTTTGACGACAAAAAAAAAGAACTGAATCCAACTCCACGTCACCTTTGTAACTTCATTCTCTTCTCTTTCTCATCTGATCTTTGTTCGCCAAATCACAATTGGGCCATTTAATGTAGTCAAAGGAGAAAGGAGATTAGGAGAGTAGTTAGGACGGAAAAATTGTAAATCCTTAAGTATATCACTTTTTATAAGATTTTCATATTCACTGATGCGATCAAATTCTGCTTGTCTCAAATTGACAGCCGAATTTAATCATCATATTGAAAAGGAGAAAGAATTTAGCTTTGTATCAATTTACTGTTTCATATATGTAGATGGGATCTGTACTACCAAACAATCGTATTGATTTGAGATTTCTGGATTTGCACTATCACACCTATTAGAATTGGTTTGTGGAATGTACGATTAAAACAGACAAAATGCCAGTTTGCGAAGTCAGGGATCACAATTTCGATACCCGTCGGTGCATATCCAATAGGCGGAATGACCAACCACGCTGGTCAAACGTACGTTATGAAGGGAGCGGCAGAATTTGTTTTCACTCAATATTGAAACTATATATATCTGTCCGAATTTTGCTAATAATTCAAAAATTTGTGTTGAGAGTGTTATAAAAATATAATCTCCAAGATTTCTTATTATTCAAGGCGCATTTCCTGTGATTGTTAAGCTCGACGATTCAGCTGACTGAGTCATCAGACATAATTCTAATCCTTCAAGAACCCTGAATAGTATTCACTGATTTCTAGATTCTATTAAACATATTCCTTTGATATGTTATCTACCTTGATTTGTTCGTCAGCCAAAAGCGGAAGGTATAATTATTTAAAGATCAAATATTCCCCGATTTTTAGATCACCGTTTTTCATCTGAGTACTTAGAGTTCATCCGAGTTAAAGTGAGGAGTCTTTTAACCGATGAATTTCAATTGATTCTGCTCTTTGCAGTAAATATGTGTTCTTCTATAACTTTCAAATAAACACTCTTTTTGTAAGATTTTCAGTAAGGGGGGGGGGGCACGTGTGGCTGGCTTCCCCATGATATTATCAGCACTGTCTGGTTCATAAATCATTCCCTCACATAATATTCACCCTTTTTTACCGATCTGCAATGCGGTCTGGTAAATGTTATTAAATCTCGCCTACCATACATACATATAGGCTAAATAATAATTGTCTTACTAAAAGAAACATCGAGACAAGATTGAAAATACATCCCGCCACTCATTTTCTACTTGAGTTTCTTGCAGTTGGCTCAAGTTCATGGAGAAAGAAATTTGTTCACACCTCAGCTTTTTGATTATATATCCTCGTGTGATGTCTGCTTACTGGTTTTCTAGTAGTGGTCGGGTGTCTGGTCTCTTGCTTTCTGGGAATTCCAGTTTGGGACAGACGAAAAGCAGTGTATCGGGTATTGGTATAGCAGTAGTAAAGTGAAAGTCTTATTGGCCAGATATCACACCTCGGGATAGAATGATTAACCGAACTGGATTTCCACTTGTTATGTCGTATAGATCATGAAAATAAGAATTTTAGAGAAATAAGAACGAAAAAGTCCTCTGGGACTATAGTAGGCGGTTGATGGAAGTTGAATTTTTTCTTTTGACTGAAAGCTTGACACTATTTTAAGTATCTGGGTGTTTTCTTTTTTAATTTAAAAATGACTTCTTTCAGAGCAATGTATGACATATTAAATTCCTATCACTTACATATTTTTGGTTCATTTCCTTTTTTTTCGGAATTGGAATATTCCTATAATCTCTCTTCTTATCACTGATGATATTTTTTCGATTTTATTACATGTTTACCATTCTCTACCATCATTATTGGTAACTATGGAATATTATTGGATCCCTAACCTAATAATTAGATTTAAAATTCTTTGCTGTGTTGATAGATTTCTTAGGATACTTTAGTTTCTTTTTCTTTAATAGATGGGTATTCATTTGCGTGTCCGGTAATACATGCTTCATATGTCTGAGGTCTCAGGTTTGAGATCTATACGCTTTGATTTGTAAAGATTAAAAGTGAAGAAGTAGAATATGAGTTTCCCGGTAAGAGATTTCGGGATTTATATCTCCTTCCTCTAATGTAACCCCCTCATTCTATTGAATATAAAAATTTCAATTCAGACAAAATTATCTTCTATTCTTTCCCCAAAACCTTTGATTTTCTTATTAGATTTCGCTTAAATAGCTTACGTATTTCCCATTCTATCTATCCTCTCATTCTTCCCCTATCGCTTCCCCTCAGTACGTTTTTTTTGACTGGGATGAATTATTAATCTCATCTATCTAATTAGCTTTTCATTATATATTATACATATATATGTATATATTTATATTTATGTATAACTCATTTTCCCTTCTCGTACACAACGTACACACCCAGTCGTCACAATTCTAGGAAGAATCGTTATTAACCACGATCCAATCTGAGCGTGACAGACTTTTATGACTTTCTCTTGGAATTATAAAAATGAGTTTTCGAGTGTATCTCTACTTCCCAAACACTTCTGTCCAGTATCTTTACGACTTAAGGAGGAAGGTTTTATTTATTTCCCATGGCAGAACCAAAAAAGTTTTGCCAATTTTAATCATTAGGACACACCCAAACACATGGGAAGAGATAGACAGTTAGGTTTTAAAAGGAATTTGGAGTAATAGGACCGAGAGTCAAGATCAGAAGAACCCTACTTCATCTGAGCTCCGGGATCATCAAATCCACTGCTTTTTTCGTTTGAAGTTAAACCGGGTTTGCCTAATCTTATTGTGTCAATCTCTTAATGTTAGAAATATGAATGACGCAATTTCATGTGATTTCACAACCATTCTTTTTGCACAAATGTTGTCGCACCCTTCTATTGAACAAATAGCTCATTAATATGGATTTGTAATGATCGATCTGCCAGTGTCTTCTCATCTCACTTTCATTCGCAAAGACCAGATGACACCGAGAATTCTGGCATTTTTATATTACGCCTTTGAGTTGTGATTTATGTTCGATAATGCGAAGAGCAGAATTCTTTGTTGTACTCATCATCTAAATGTCGCCTTTCCTACTGAACGAGTATTTAGCAACCGTGTGGAGTTGGCTTAACCATCTCTTAGGGATTTCAGTCAGCTGCTCATCTTCTCTGTGAAGACATGTCCATAGATTTAGTCTTCGCTCTTGTGCCAAGATTTATCCAAGGGAACTTTCAGTTATAACTTAAAAACTAATTTCTCTTCTACTGCCATCATCTATTGAGCAGTTTTCTGAACTTCCTTTAATCCAAATATTTCCTCTTTCTGCGTCTCTCGCAAGCGTTCAGGCCATTTACCTGTAGTATATGATTAAGGCAAAAAGCTCTAGCTTTAGTAGGGAGAGTTGCTGTTTTTTCACATGCACGAAGCTTGACCTTAAAGCTGCGAGGGGATGTACTATTTAGGGTCGGTGATGATCTTGCTTTTCCTAGGTGTTGCCACGTTTAGGGTCAACGTCTTGACCCCTTCCGCCTATCTTCACTAACTAATCCGTTGAAATTAGTAGCTATTTAAACTGGAGTTATTTATATCTCATCGGTCATGACTACTTAAAATTTCGCATTTAATGATTATAAGAGGTATATATTGCGCATAGATTTACGTAAAAGAAATTTATTTTTATCCTTGATCCTAGGGATAGATGTAACTAAATGTCCCATTCTGTGCAGTGCTCTCTTTCTAAGCCAGATTCGTTCTTTTCGAAAAATTTTTTCCGCTGTAGAATTCCCTTCTTTTTTACAAGATCATTTTTGCAGAGAGCGTGACATTACTCGTTAACTTTGTTCGCAAATCAGAACGAAGGTAATTGTTTCACAAGAATTCGAACAAAGAGCTTGTAAGCATGGGACGATGTACCATCCCGTGACAAATCTTAAGAAACTTCTTGTCATTCTAAAGAGACTGGCAATTAAATAATCACTTTTCTCATTTATATAAACAGAAGTTATAGGAGACCTGTGGCGTATTGGACACTACCTAGTATTCACCCAGTATCATTTTTCGGTGATTTAATTAGAAATTTGCGCGATAAAGGAAAATAGGAGAGGTTTGATTTAGATTCAACTTGAAAACAGCTGTTTTTTACCTACCTCAAATTTCTATTGCCGCTATGTAATGCGATATTTCGGTAAGGAGTTTGCACTCTAGATAATATCTCCATTTCAGTGATTTTCATATTTTTGAATTGAAGACAGCAGGGGAATGCGTCCTCCTGTGGCGTTTACGTACGCATCTCATTCACCATACTGATATAATGAAGAAAGATTAATGTGGACCAGTCCCATAGTAATGAAATAAGGGAATCGTTTGCACGGATTGAATTGTATAGAGGTAGCGGGAAGTTGGTTAATTTTGTTAATTAAAAGTTAAGCCAAAGCGAAAGTGTGTAGTTGAGAAGAGCCGTGATGATTTTTTGAGATTAATGGTCTCCAGGTATGTGTTTCTGAGCCTGAATACTATGTAGTTGTTGTTTATGAGGACGAGGTCTCTTAATATACGAATTTGACGACTGTTGGATTCAGTGTATGAGTTGTGGAATCGCTGAATACAGAGCTACAAACAGCAAAAGGCGGGCAAATGGTTTTGTAAAGATATAACTCTAATAAGAAGTAGCAAAATGAAAGAACAAGGATGGAAAATAGACAGGGGATTACAAAATTTAGTGGTTGAGGTGTTGTATATAGAAGATATTAGGAGGAGCTGTAGATAGAGAGGAGCTAACTGAAGGACCTGGTTGGAGGAATTTTTGAAGTTTAAGAGGAGAGAATCGAGCAGATGTGTGACAGGAACAGGGGCGTAGGCATAGGCCTGGATATTTATACAGATAAATAGGTGGCAGACAATTAGACAGACAAAAAGGTAAAATTACGGGGAATCGGAAGTTGAAAGGAGAAAAGCTGCGTCTGCCACCTATTTGTTGTTGTTGTTTATATCTTACTAATTTATTCGCTTTTTAGAGAGTCTATAAGAATATGCCTAGATTGTGTTTTCACAACCGACGAATAAGTACGGCTTACATTGGCAGGTGGTTTATGACTACTAAATGGTAGATTGATAGCTTGTGGTTTCCTGTTCAATTCACAACCTATTATTCGGAAGGGTACTAGAAATTGAATGTTTTTGTTCATAGAATATAATAGATTCTTTTGACAGTCTTAATGGAAGTGAGAATAACTAGGTACTGTCATGAAAAGGGAGTTGTGATTGAAGGTTATAGAGTACATAATATACAAATTGCAAATTATACTCTTGGTGTACAAGGGATGGGTCTTGATTTTTTATCAGAGCCAAGGAATTCAATAATGTATTCTATTTCACCACGGATAAATTTCTTTCACTAATATAACTAGAATTTGCGTTGCTTGTTGGGGATTTATCAGTCATCATTAATGTCGCACAAATCACTATAGGAGCTTATAGTCAGTGACAAATCATGCTGGTTAGAACTGATCGCAAATGAGACTGCAGAATGACCTCCTCAACAGAGAGCTTCCAGAGTTCAGTGTTTCTAAGATAATTGCTTGGAAAAAGCTTCTCTTTAACGTATTTGGAAATTTTTTAAATATTTTAAATGTATAATTTTGCTTGGGATAGTTAATGGACTCCGCGTCCCCACTGAAATGAAATATAATCCGACTATCTCTGTTCACTGATTACGATAGTGAAACTGTACTTCTGGAGTTTTTATCGCATGCAGGACAGCAATGACTGTCTGATCGTAGGTGAACGCCACAGGGTTAATAAATCCTTAAAAGATAAAAAAATTTGTTTTTAATGTGGTTCTTATTATCAGGGTTATCAAGTATGAGAAGACAACATTTTTGCTTTCATTAAGAAAATATGAATCCAATATGCTCAATATTAATGTTTCCATTTTATTTTTCCCCCCATAGGCACTCACGTAATGGAAGGTTCTGGAAAGTTTTTAGTCACCGCTGTAGGAGTTCACTCGCAAGCAGGTATCATCTTCACCCTTCTGGGAGCCACTGATGGCACAGGGGCTGTCGGTTTCACTGAAATGGAGGGCGAGACTCCAGGAGTGATGGCACACTCGACGATTACCACCACGACTGCCTCGGCTGTTCCTGCCGATAAAGCAACTGTTGAAACACCTCTGCTGAATCAGAATAGTCAGCAGCTAAAACAACGCGTGTCAGATGGGATCGGTCATCAAAGTGCAGGTACTGGAAATCCTTCGGGTAAGTCCCGAATTTAGTCAACCAATATGTATAATGAGAAACAGTTTGAAATAGGTCTAATCGCGCCAGTAAATTTAGGCTAATAAAAAGCATGGCAGAATTCGAGTTTCGAGGCTCTGTGATGCTGCATCTAACCTAAGATGAGTATCGGATAGCATATTCTTAAGTAGATTAGAAAATTTTTTAAATAATATTTATTGCAGACTATATCCAATAATATAGTTAAACATCCAATAATTAGTTTCCATATCTCCTGTCATTTCTATCATTAGTCGATAGTCTTTCGCTCTTGAAATCTTAACGGTTAGTTTAACAGGATTAAAATAGTCTATCCTAAATCATTTTATTAGAAGATCTTGATGGATAAATCTCTGTGCATTTTCGAAATTTTTATCTTTCATCATTAATCCCTGAGACCTAATTATTTCGGTCTCACTGGGATTGACCCCACTGTAACCTCAAGCTCCCTGTGGATAACGCTTGTGTGTCCTCAAGTGGTTTATTTTAATTATCTGAATAAGCTAATTAAGTGGTTTTTGAATGAGCGCTGCAAGGATTCAGCTTCCCCATGGCGATGTCTGTAATCATTCTACTTGTTCATATTATCCCTCCTATAAGACCATGTAAAGCCTTTTGCACCATGCACAAAGTCGGGGAGTGAGGACACGCACACACAAGGCTCTTTCCCTTCCCTCACCTTCCCTGTACCTCATCTCTTACCCTCTTGAATCCTCATTGAGGCTCAATCAATACACTTTGACCCGAATAGTTCTTGGTGTTCTGCTCTAAAACGATTGTTAGCCATTACACAAATAGGGACTATTTTCCACTATTAATAGTATTCTTTCAAGCAAAGTTTGGCCTTCTCTCTTTTACTATTGACGTAGACGTAGAATTATGTCCCCTCTAATGGAAAGAAACTTTTATTTAATTTGAGACGAAAGTGACAGTGACAGTCTTTCTGCTAGGTTTAGGAAACGAAACCTCCATGTAGACTGTTAGCCTAGGGTGATTAAAAGCTATTATCATCCCCTTATTACGGGCTTTGGCGTTCGGTTCTCTTTATCTCCCACTGCCTACGCTCAAAAAGATGATTTATGAGGTAAATTTATAAATAAAATATATAAAAATATAAAGCCATAATTATTTGGGCGTTAGTCGGTAATTAAGGGAGAAATGATTAATATGAAAATATATGACTACTCAATCCAGACTTCTGCTTTTTATAAGAAAGAGTTGTAGAAACATAGATCCATTTGAAACCTGTAACAAGACTGATCTTAGATCGGCTGACAAATCGAAAACCGCAAATTAAACTGATTGTCACCGTAGTAATATGAATTCTACCCATTGCGGATTGAAGTATTTTGAACTTTACTCTGCCTATCGCTTAACCAGTAATAGTAAAAGAAATAACACAACAGGGGAACCGAATGGAACACAAAAGAAGTAGGTGACACAAGAATGTTTTGAATTTCAGGATAATAAACAGAAGTGTAACAACGGTACTGTTTGAATAAATGAATTAATTCGGGATTAAACGCTCAAATTCATGCGCTTATGTACTTTGATTGAGAAATCGTGTGGTCAATGGGAATGCAATCGCACATGGATGGGAATGAGGAATAAAGACAATCATGCGATGAGTGGAATCATTCAGCATGATTTAAATCACCACATCTTAGGGAGAAAAATCGAAGATAATAGAAATGAATTTGAATAAATGAGACCCATAGGGAAGGGAATAAGAATTCAACTTACTGTAGCTAATTTTAATTAGAATGCTAAAAAAAAATAGAGAAGAGCTTGAACTCCAGGAAACAAAAAACTTACCTGATATCTGAACTCCAATTAAACAGAGTGTTCCTGAGTTCCCCGACATTAAACCCTAAATCCTTATAGTTTTAAGCGTTTTCTTTCAATTACACTTGACCTTATTCTTGATAGCGTCTTGATCGATCATTGTTAATGATGTTCTAGGAATGGAAATGGGACGATTGAACAATCTTGGGGACCATACTGGACTAACTGGGGATAACCTGAATCTGGATCCAATGCTGCCTGGAAATGGAAAAGGTGGAGATATTGGTGGCGGTGGTGGAAAACCCTTGCCAGTTGAAAAGGAGAAAAAGAAGAAGCGGACAAAGAAGAAGTCCTCTGTGCTGCAAGCTAAGCTAAACCATCTAGCTGGAGTTATTGGACAAATTGGTAGGTCAAAGTCTTTGTGTTTGATATATCACTGTAAACTAATATGCACTAGGAGCAAAACCAAAGGAATTAGTCAAATTCTTTGTATGGTTAGAACAGTACAGAGGTGGTTGGGAAGATCTTCAATGGTTAGGTAAAATTTCAGAGAAAATGTACATAGAGTGTTGTTGTTCATATCCAATCTACTTTCGATCATTGAGTATAAATAGGAAATCCCCTTAATACTCAAAGTTAACGACTTTTTATTGTTTACGGAGATTACTACTGATGCGTCTTGTTCCCTGTTTTAAAAGTTTTAAAAGCGGAAGAGAAACATGAATTTGAGTCTATTAGCTTTTTTTTGATAATCAGAAATCGGAATCTTCGAATAATGTAAGCTTCATTGTCATGGAAGGGGGAGAAAATTTTCACTTTTCTGTTCGAGTGTCAACTTGTGTGAACTCCTCCCCTTTTAAGATCAAATGTCCATGCAAATGCTGTTTCCTTCCTGTCATTCACTTTATCGTCCAAAAGAATGCAACAATGTTCAGTGGATTTCGATAATCTGAGCAAGCCTCTCACTTAGTCTAACATCGTTCACTCTGAAGTAGCTTAAGTCGCTCTTGTTGTCATGATTTGGAAATCACTCCTGTTCATTAAACATGCTCTTGTTTCCTGTCAGCTAAGCATTACGCTTAGCTTATATAACTTAACTATTCAACCTTTATCGTTCCAAATTTACAGCTGATCATAATAATAAATAAGTTTCAAGCTTGTGAAGTTACAGCGTTTTTCGAGTAGAGTGATATTGTCTTAAAGACTGATATAGACCATTTATCTCCAACTGAATCAGACAAAAATCGAGAAGGAAACAGCAACGTAAGAATGTTTTACTAAGTCAAAGTGTACATTCTCAAAGATCAGTGCTCATGCAATGATGCGGATGTCTAAAAGCATTGGCTAATTTTGATCAGTATGGCGGATGGTAGAATACGAGTTTCTCGTAAGAACGGCTCTATGATATCTTCCCTCTACACAAATTTAGTGTTATTGACGTTTCTACTAATAAGCTTGAGTTTTTTAAGAATCAAGCTTTACCGTTATATCGTGTGTCTGTGGATTCGATAAACTAAAAATGAGCTTAGAATACAGACAATAAAAAGTTATTGCACTTCAAGTCATCGCTTATTAATGAGTCGGACATTGGTCTTATCCCTCTCACTTGGTAGACGTCCAAATTGCCATTTACATGCAATGACCAACCATTAAAATTCAAATTGTTAATTTTTTCTTGTTTTAGGTACGGTGATCGCAGTTCTAACAGTGCTCATCCTCTTCATTAAATTCGCTGTGAATACCTACTACATAAATAAGGAGTCCTGGAATACGGGTCTACACTTAAAACAATTCATCCACTTCATTATCATCGGCGTCACAGTTCTTGTTGTGGCTGTCCCTGAAGGTCTCCCGTTGGCTGTCACCATCTCACTTGCCTACTCAGTTAAGAAAATGATGAAGGTAGGTCTCTTTTTCCTTTTAGTTTATGCGGCAATTCTAATAAATGTATGAAATTTCATTTAAGTAATACATCAGAATTGACAATAAATAGGGCTGCTCATAAAAATTAATCTAGATATTGGATAATTACGATATCGTTATTTCACTTAAGTACATGACTGTGGACATAATTTTTCTGTTGATCGTTTCTCTCTATAGTAATGTACGTGTCAGTACATAGCTGTCACTTTACGCTTCAGCAGCTAACAAGAATATCCAGTTGGGATCTGTTGCGGTCCGCTCTCATTCTTGCTCTTCCTCATTTGTTATCCCATTATTTGTTTCTCATTGGTAAGTTAGGGATTCTAGGGGATAAATATCTGCATATGAAGCAATTAGGTTACTTTTAATCTATACAGTACGTCATATTACTCAATGTTTTCCGCCTTTTTATTTTGGTTCCCATTGAGGTTCATTAATGAGTCTTAGGATGCAGTGAATGGTGCTTTTCCTCAATGCGTCGACTGTAGAACCTGTAACTCCGATTCCATTGACGTAGGGAGAAAGTGAGAGAGAATTATACTTCCAGCAAGTAGCTTTGTATCAAGTTATGTTGAAATTTTGAGTTTTCTCAGAAAATTTCTTTTACATTGGGCTTCTAATACGATCATGTGAATTAATCCTTCGAGATAACACAGTACCAGAAATCTTCGTACAGACTCTAGGAGTAATTTTAGACCATTAAATTATTTTCGTTATTTTTGGAGTTCCTGGTTTATGCAGGGGTACCAACGACTCAGGTTTCTTCAGAGTTATATCTCTTTAACCTCTCAAACTTGAAATCGTCTAGCTGTTAACTGGATGGTCTGAAGATGTACCTCTACAATCCTTTGCATTTCATAAGATTAATTAATTAACTCCTTGTCATAATCGAATTTGCATTTGCTGAAAAGTCAGTTAATTTTTTCATTAGTGGGCAGTCTACTTAATTTAGTGCCATTGGATGTGATCACAGGTCACTGTTTCGAAATACGATTCAAACTGAGTGTAAAATTCTGAATATTTATGTGAGGTATTGTCGTGCATAAATTAAATAAACAGCTAAGATTCATTCCGAAATTGTTTGGAGAGACATTTGCGCTTTGTCAATTTGAATATTGGATGTCTCTGCAGAACCCATTTACCTACATTAATATTGGTTATCAAGAGTCATTATTATTTAAATTGATATTATAGATGTACCCAAACCATTGCCCCTATTTCTTTTCTTTATGTCTGTGAAATTACAGGACAATAACTTGGTTCGTCACTTGGACGCCTGTGAGACTATGGGTAATGCGACGGCCATCTGCTCGGACAAGACGGGCACCCTTACCACCAACCGAATGACAGTGGTCCAATGCTATCTTGGCGGTCATCACTCCAAAGATTCTGCCAATCTACCGAAGTTAAATCAACTCAATCCCACGTTGGGTCATTTGCTAATTCACAACATCTCTATCAACAGTGGCTACACTTCTCGAGTTGTGGTGGGTTAATTGAATGGTTTTTAACTATTGAATTCCTACATTTGAATGCTTTATCATCTAAATCATCGGATGAAATCTATTCGAAATTTGTTAGTGAGCCTTCAGCAACATATTCTTCCATCTTTTTCACGCTGTGGCCATTTTGCGGGAGGTTGATAAAGGAATTTTTTCAATGACTCTGAGAAACTTTGTTTGCCATCATGAGTAGGTTGGGAAATCTTCTGGTTATACTTTCTGCCACAAAATCTTGAATGAGGGTCTGAATCGTAATTGAACATCTTATTTTCCACTTCAATCTTCCGCCTATCGATTCACACAATTTATATTACCATGATGATGATGTTCATAACCGAATATCGGGATTCTGTCCATTGAAGAGACAAAGAAGTCTTTACCTATTATCGACTTTATTGAAAACCCACTACTTAGTATACAGGTAAGGGGGTTATTGGGCTGTCCTTTCCCCACCTCCAAACTGTCGTTTCCTGGCCCACTGGTTCTTCATATCAGTTTTCGGTCTTCTAGTTTGTCCATCTTTTTAATTAATGCGTACAGTTAATTGCGTCATGTCCTACTTTTCCTAATTTCAAATATCAGGATTTAATCTCTATTTTCATGAATAATTTCGGATTTTAGACATTATTTATGGTCTGCTAACATCTTATTTACTAATTTGGTGCACTCCAGAAAAATTGTGCTTTCAAAGAAATTACTTCCATCAAGTTGCGTTGCTGTTTTGCAAATCGTCTGCTTTGTTTAATGATTTACGCGCGTGCAATCAGAGTAAGAGCGAATGAGAGTGGGAGCGATTCTGCGAGGTAGAAATTACTTCCGTTTCATTCCTCCCTCCTACCCATCTGCTTACCCTTCATTCCTCTTCTCACCTCATCTCACACATCCCCCAAACCTAACTCAACCTAATACTCTCCCTTCCCCCTACCCGCTATTCTGCCGCATTTCTGCTCAACACAAAACATCCACCAACCAGTACACTGATCGCTACCTACATGGGGCATCTACTTTCATTCCTCTTAATGCGTTTGAATCAAACACCCTACCGCAATGAGAAAACCTACTTCCTCTCTTTCTACCTCCTCAACTCCCTTCACTTCACACTTCCTCACTTTGTGAAGGATCATTTCGCAAAAATTTATTTCCATTCAATCCAAAGGTCTTTCATAAACACTACTGGGCACTTCCGGGTCTTCATTTAAGAAAAGATGATAACTGTTTGGTCGAGGTAGATAGAAAAAGGGATATCTCTCTTCTTGTGATATGCCTGAAGTACAATTACAAAGTATCAACTGCGAACAGTGGGGGAAGGACAAAAGGCGGAAAGAAGGAAAAATACTATTACGCGGTGGTAGGTTAAGAGAAGAGCGAAAGGAGATGTAAACGTTAAATAAAGAGCTGAAAGAGGAAAAATATGCACTCAGAAAAGCAGGAGATTTCGTTTTGAAATTTATAAATTATCAAAATAATAACATGTTAATAAAACATCTAAACATGAGAATCATTTGAGAATACTTCAAATAAGAGGTGCGAAGGAAAGGGAATCGGGTTGAAATGAAGAATAAAGGTATTGCTTTATCAGAATGGATAGATAATTTGCTGCATTTTGAATTGACGTCTTAAGGCTCAAACTTTGAGGTTTAATTCGTAAGTCTGCTAGTTATGAAGTTGATTCATCTCAGAGATCGGTTTTGCCATCTCGATACACCTGCCTTGTCTCAGAAAATGAGTACTTCAATTCCAGACTAATCAGTTTTATAAACGGTAGGTCTGAGAGAACCATGAGATGAGACTTGAGGACATCAAGACAAAATCCCATACATTCAGTCCCTTTCCAGTTCCATTATAGAAGGAACTAACAGCACGCAACAGCCTCACTTTTTTTCGTGCTTATCACTACGGTTTACGTAAAACAGAGTCATCTTCTTCCCCTCCCCCTAGCTGTATCATGTATGTTGCCCTTTACATTTAGCTTGCGCGAGTGCAGCAGTGTTCTCCTACTCTCAGTAGTAGAAGGCTGGTGGGAGAGGGGACTGACGTGTCACCTTCCACCTTTTGCCATGCATGTTGCCCAAAAACACTAAACAATGATGATGGGGCTTGGGAGATGTGCACTAGTCCACATTTACATTTTCAAATTCGTCCTCTCTCTCGCTCCAGGAACTCTCACATATAAATGCATACAAAAGAGAATGTGTTCTTTCTACCGTGTTTCCTCTCCCCCTTTTCTTCCATCAAGTCTTTTTCGCATTTTTTCCGGCCTGTCTGTCACCGCCTACTATAGTCTGATTAGATTTGAAGTGTGCAAAGTCTTGGTTATTTTCCTCATTGCTTGTATTGCTTCCCGATTGGCTGACTTGGTATCGTGATACGAATTAAATCTGAACATAGAAATTTGTAATCATATTTCAAGCTAATATAGCATAAAGTTGACCTTTAATACCTTCTACACCATCCATACACTTATTCGTTCATGAGTTAACATCATGGCTTGTTTTGGTGTATGCTATAAGTCAGAAGCCGGATATGATATCATTTTGTTGAAACTTAAGCATTGCGCTATTCGTTTTCTAATAAATCTGCTTTCGATAATTTACTGTTGACTCAATTTCATTATGCTGTACGTACATCTGAAGTAGAATGATGTGCTTGTAGCTTCCTAGGAAGGTAATGTTTTCACAATCTTAAGCTAAAGAGGAAATTTTGCAGTGGGCAGTGGAATCAATTTAGAATTAATTGATTTAGGTTTAAAATGTTCCAAATTTTTTATAATTTATCACCGGTCTTCGAAATAACTATTATGTGTGCATCAGTGGCACAGTAGCTAATGTGTACGTCTGCAAAGTAAGAGATCATAAGAGCAACATTCATCTGTACACATCCAATGAATAGGTGTGAATGGGTGGCTAATTACTCTGGTTAATTCTGGTCAATCAGGAGAATGATAGGGTGAGAGTTTCTTATAAGAGCTGCTCTTGAATGCTTTACTTCTCAATTTAAGTTTTGCCCCTTCTTTCATTAATGTGGTTGCATAAGGTGATAATATTCACATCTATCAAAGTAAAAAGAGGAATTACATACTGAATTCCCTTTCTCCTTTTTATCAGACTGATCTTGCTAAAAATTGAAACTGATCATTTCGTTTTCGGTTTTATTTTGATAGTTCTCATACTCTCTAAAGATGTTTATCATTGCTTTGTATTTTGTTTCTGAAGAAAAGATAGACTTGGACGTTCGAAAACTAAGACGAGAAGATGATGGCTCCTATCTCTCTCCCTAATAACATCACTTCTCATAGAGTCGATTTACTCTGAGCAGTTTTCAAATAGTGTTAACTTGAAGCGTCTAATTTATTCAATCTTTTGTTTGATTTCAGCAACCCAAGAAACCAACGGACCTGCCAACTCAATTGGGAAACAAGACAGAGTGTGCTTTGCTTGGATTTGTCTATAGCTTGGGAGCTTCCTATGAAGATATTCGTCAACAATGGCCTGAGGATTCTCTGCTCAAAGTCTTCACTTTCAACTCTGAACGCAAATCCATGAGTACAGTTATTCGTAGTTTAGATCAAAACAAACGTGGTTATACTGTCTTCACGAAGGGTGCCTCGGAAATGGTGCTGAAAAAGTGAGTTATTATAGGTGTTTATTCTCAATTATCTTTTTTGTTTTGTTTTTAAATTTTATTTAATTAAGGGGTTTTAGTGAACTTTTGGCGGTTTATGATTATATTATGACTTCTAAGATTTGCGATGGCGGTTTAGTGGTTAATGTACATTTCTGCTAAGTTAGGGGCTATAAGATCTATGCTCATCCGTACATATCAAGCGATATGGATGACCATTCAAACCGATTAATTCTGGTCCACAAGATAGGCAGTATGTACAATGATCCATGATGTATAGGATCATATGACGAACATTTCTATATCTTAGTTCTCTCTCTTTTATTTAATGAAGAACTGATAGTATTTCGTGAAATGCTTTTTTCGGTTATTTCTTAGTATCCTTCATAGTAATTACCCTTTAAAGATAGGCAGATGTCACATCTGTGCTTATCTCTCTGTTGAATGCCACAAAAGGGCAAATAATTATAATTTTTTTAGGAAAAGAGTCTAAACATTTGACAAGACTGAAGCAGTTCAATATGGGTTTGGAGAATTGGATCTAGTAAAACCAGAAAATAGAGCCCGGGGGGATCCTGGGAAATTAGAATTTGAGTTGAGAATTTGAGTTGTCCCCCTTTTTTTCTCCGTTCCTGAGCGATTTCATGTTCACAGAGTCCAGGACTTACTGACCAGATAAAAATTCATATTCTTAGCAAATGTTAACATAACATTAACCTAATTAATTTTCTTAGAATACAGCTTTAATCTTCTGCAGTTCTAGTATCGTGCTTTCTTGACCTTTCCATTCTAAAGAAAATTACAACAAAATAATTAACCTTTATTAATCATTAGGAAAATATTTGAGAGGTCATGAAAAATTAATGCCATTTCTCAATATAGACGATAAATTTACAGGCTTGAAATAGGATCGTAAGTGTCGATATTTGAATTCTTTAAAATAGTAGTATATTTTTAAAGAACCAGTCTTCATTAATCACTAAGACAGATACTTGAGGGACCGTAAATTAAACTAATTTCTAAACATAATCTCCCAACTTATACTTTGGAATAAGTTGGAATGGCGTCTTACAACACCATTTTCATTCAGAACTGATTTAAAGACTTCCAATTATCTAATCATTTTTAAGTTCCTGGGAGTATTTGTGCATCTGGTTGGCAATATTATTTTTTCTGATTTCCCATGTTTAATTTTCTCCCAATGTTACGGGAAAAGTTAAGGATATGCCTTGCAAATCATGGTTATTACCCATGAAAATGCCAAAGAGTGGGGAATTTGGAGGGAGTCTAAAAGAAATAATTAATATAATCAGGATATCAATATTCTTACTTTATTTTAATTCTAGAACCATTGAGCTATTCATATTTTAATAAGGTCATAGTTACCTCGTAATGCCTTGATATTTTTAGGATCATCATCGTTTCAACTAAATTTGACGCTCAAATTCTTTTGAATTCATTCAACAGACCGTTTTAAGTTCCCAAGCGTTGGATAAAATTAAATAATTTTTATCAAAAAAATATATTTATAATTTATTGTTGATAATTTATAAAATTTGTATATTTGTTAATGTGTTAAATTATGCGGTCTTTGCTTTGCAAAATTTTGAGTAAATTGATTAAGTTTCTTAATCTCGCGTTATTATTGAATTCGGTTGAACTGTGGCGATTTTGGAGGCTAATAAGCTTATAACAAGTGGCGACGCAGTAACGAGTATTTATTATTCTCCATTTCTGACGATCTCTACAGTACAGAAAGCGAAGTTCTTCCGTTTCTCAAGAAACAGTGTATTACCCTATTTTTTACAAAATATGTGAGAGCTTGCCGGCAAAACTTAAGACTAATTATTCTCATGGATGTTCCTACCACAATTACTGCCACTGTTTCCTATACTTATGCTAAAAAGTATCCTTTATTTCCGGTTGCACCTATATCTTCTATGATGCTATTGCAACTTAAAATTACATAAAATGGTCAAAGAATGTGTAAACAAGTCGAATCTTACACGTGATTCAGCTCTCATTGATTACGAGGCCATGACCACGTGTCTAGTGCCATAATATGTCTGCATATGTGCCTCAATCCGCTTAAGCTGCCGAATCATTCTGTCGAACAGAAATTGTCTTCATCTTGTGCATGATGCCGAAGTTGGCATTTTCCTTAACAATGTCGCTGCAGGAAGTATCGATGAAAATTGCCGAAAGGTGGGACGTAAAGAAGACTATTGTCCACCCCCTCTTCCCTAACAACTCCCGAATCGTCCATAAAGATCGAGTCTCCTTAATGCCTTGGTCTGTGCAACTACATTCGTGCTAAATCGAAGCTTACTTTCCGTTCTAATCGATTGGCGCTGATGGATGATGTATACAGAGAACTCGAGGAAATCGGTCTTGCTAAATCTGTTCTTTTTGCTCAAACGGTATCAAAAGTGGTTACGCAAAATGCAGCGAGACTAAGCAAACGGCCGGACTCATTTCTCTCCAAAATCCCTCATTAGTTTCTCAAATTAGGACTCTTTGGTTTCATTTTGATCTCAATCTCGGTGGACCTATCAAGTTATCTCTTCTCTAATTTTGGTGGATTCATTCAAAATGGTCAAAATTCATACCTCTTAAATCTATCACAACTGGTACCATTAGGAACAGCCTTCACCAAAAAAATGCTACACAGTTCTCTCAATGCCTTCCATCCTCACTTCTCGCCTAATTTCAACGGTCTGAAGGAGCAACTTGTTGACAATATGACAATGCAATTCTCGTTTCACAAGGAGAGGAGACAATGGAAAAGATTCGTAACCCTTTAAACTTTAGGTGTCGGACGACGCCTCATGTTGATGCCAAAATTTGGTTGCGCATAAATTTTCGTCCTGAACTTCCAGACCGAAAGCGAATCCAACCGAGATTTATTTGGATGCATGTTATCTCCCTCAGCCATGGAACCCCAAAACTCTGGAGATCCGACGCAACCGTTACTCCAGGCGCTTCAGAAGACTCCGAAAGAGATTCAAGATGGGTCCGACAACCAAGTGTATGAATGAAACACTTTCTCCTGGAGGTGTTGGATGGAAATGAATAGATTTTAACTTAGAAAAATGAAATTAATGACTTTATTATTAATTATTACATATATGTAACATTTTTTAATATGTGCTAAGTTGGCTGGGTCGTTGCTTAGCATAATTTTGAGTAAATTGCTGAGGTTTGCTTAATCCCGTATTATTATTGAATCTGGTGAATTTGTGGCTATTTCGGAGGCCAATAAGTTTATAGTACAAAGCTACAAATTCTTGAGCTTGATTTGATGTTAAATAGTGAAATTTTTCCGTATGGGAATTTCAAAATTTTCCATTTAAGTCAATATTTAATTCTGCTTTTCGGAAATCGTTTCTCTAGTTATTTTTAGGTTCATGTAATCTCAAGTCAGTATTACTTCTAGTCGAACATTTTTTACTTTTCTCGATTCTACTTTTTGCATATCTTTACTAGAAAAGGGCAAAATTTAAGATAACTCGCTGAAGTGTTCTAATTTTCTCTTATTTTACTGATTCTTTTGGGTATATATTTTAACAGATTCTTTCCAGTTATACTCTGAACTGGAAACCACCGTTTTCATTTAAATGCGACCTTCCACCTGCTGTAAAAATACCAGATTTAGTATGATATTTCTGTTCCTTTCCGTACATTTGAGCTCTTTACTAAATCGAGCGCTTTTCGAATGTATGGTCATGATATCTCTCACCTATAGACGCCGTCTTTTCGGTTTATAAAATATCTACTGAATTCAATTATTTGCCTAGTAACAATTGATACTATTAGCAGTTGGGCATAGAACCGTCGTATTATTTCTCGCAGATTGCTCTTCATCGATAATCAAACATTTTGCTTTGGACTATTTATCCTGAATGCCCATGTGACATTACTGAGCGTAATTAGATTTTCAAGTTTCGCTCACGGTAGCAGCAGGAAATCCAGATTAGTTCTGTAAATGCTCTTAGAGGAGATTTGCTAATAGAGTCCTCGTAATACTCTGTAGCTTAACCTTTGATTTTTGTATGCATTAGTATTCGATTTCAATCTATGTCTCCGTGACAATTATAATTGATTGTAATTCTACATTTTGGTCTATTAATGTGTTACATTTGACTTGGCTCTACCTAGACTTTGGACTCACGTGCTCTTTAATTCACCACTGAGCTCAAAAGCTGTTGCATATTTATACGAGGAGGAAGTTTTGTCTCACATTAATTATCATGCCCTGCACGGAGACTGAATACGTTAAAAGCGGCAACAATGATTCGACGCCATTACCTCGCGTTTGCTTAGGATATATGTGGCTTGTGGTGATGAGCTCTGAATATATTCACGACCGCACTCCAGGTAATGTCTAGTTTTACTATCTCAGAAAGAAAGATATACTTTGTGTGTAGCGTCGCCGTTAATACAGATTGTTTAAACTAGAAAAACTTGGTTTGACTTCACAAGAGATGAGGAACATTATTTTGAATGTTAGTCTAATCTGGGTCACATCGTACTACATTCTAGCAAAATTCAATTGTATGGGTTGACAAGTGACAACCAGAATAAGGACCGGACGGATTCATATATACCTGGGTCAACCTGGATACAACAAGGGGGTTTGCGATTTAACTTTCATAGTCCTATATGTAATTAATAAATCATCGATCAGAATTAATTTTCGAAGTCAGTTAAAGTCTTTTCGATCTAATAACAATGTAACTTCTGAGAAGTTTTTAGATTTTTAGTGAAAGTTTCTATGGTAAAACAGAATTTAAAGTATTCCAAATTCGAAGTTAATTATTTATTTCTGGCTTCTTTTGTGGTTGCGTTTGGGATGAGTTTCTTATCTGAGTTAAGTGATTGACAGTTCCTTTCTTTTTATTTTCTCATGCCCACTGAATAGATGTCATCCTCCTCTTTGGGATTTAATTTTGATCTACCTCGTAGTATTTCATTCTGCATTCAGTTTGCACCCATGCGTTACGGATTCTTTTTTTTTTATCCCTTCAATGTCACGGTTTATAGTTTGTTGTCTTTTTGTTTCTTTAGGGAAAAATTTTTTAATGAAGCTACTTTGTAGCATTCATTAGTGAAGGATAACGAAATCCTGCCATACTACCGCTCTTCTTATTTTACCAATGTTTACAAATCAGTTAGAGAGGAAACACATGTTGGAGGAGAACAGGGAGGGAGAGAAGAGTTATTTTAGGCCAACATACGGGATCAAAACAACTAGTATAAATCAAAAATCAGCTTTAAGAAATTGATAATAATTCTTTCACCGGATGCCTAAACTTTGGGATAGGGGAGAGGGTCTAAGGCTAATTCTTGGATCCTGAGTATGAATTAACCAATTGGAAAGGCATCTTTTTCCGTTATCAAATTCTTGTTAATCTTTCTTCAGAATTGTTTGAATGTTCCTCTCCCTCTTCCCTTTGTCTGAGTCCACTAAATATTGTTGATGACATTTTTATTGGTAACTTCTTAATCATCCTTGTCGTTTATGGGATTCGAATCACCCAGACATTGGACTTTTAAGTCTTGGGAATTCTTTAGTAATTTGATAATTTATCGTTAAGACTAAATTGCCCCTATGTCACAAGAGTCTATTAACAGACTTGGATGGCCGGAAGTTGATAATTTGGAAATACACTTGCCTCTCAATTACGCATCGATTTCGCCAGTAGGCGTACACTACAACTACGCGATAATCATGTCTCCTTACATCTACGCTTCTCTCGTCCTCAGGAGATTACCTCATGTTCAAGTTCCTTCTTTCGCATTTTTATGTAAGAGAGATTAAAAAGACATATTAGCACCGTCGTTGATGTCAAACCTCTCTCTACAAAGTTCGCACACACAATTCGACAATTGCCTTCTTTTTGGGTCGCCATAAGATGTGTATACGCGTGGCGGGGGGTAGTTTTAGTAACATCGAAATAAATTCGGAATTTATTTGACTGATTTCTAACGCCTTAGATATGTGTCTCTCCCTCTCTAGTTCTTTGTGCTTTTTTTCCTGTCTTTCAAGTTGTTTAGCTGGTCATGTATATACAAGCGCGTAAAATGAAAAAAGCCAACAAAAACTGATTAAGTTTTCCCATAAAAATTTCGGGATCAGATATTTTAGCAAGTTTTTCTTGCGTTCACTGATAGTTAAGATAAACAAGACCTCCTTCTTAAACTTGTTTTGCATAAAACTTTTGTAATAGGATGCGATTTTCTAATGATTGGAGCTCCAGGATGCTACTCTTCCCTGTTAGAAAACACAGCGGTCAACATGCGCGTCCTTAAGTCAGAGGTCACAAGGCTAGTTCTCACTGGTCCAAATAAAACGACCCTGATGGCCAGCTGCATTGGCTAATTCAGGTTAAAAAGGGGTTGGTCAATGCGAGTTTCTCTTAAGAGTGGATGTAAGATACTATCTCTTTGTCAAATTCAAGATTTGTGAAAAATTCTAATGACAGTGAGAGGTTATTGGGAAGCATAGTGCTTTAAAGTCTTTAAATAGAGGTCAAACAGAAACCCCTGTTATCTATTATTACCCAAATCTTATAAAACATTTATCACTTGATGATCTAACAGTGATATCGTTTTATTTTCGATTTATGCGTCATCATCCTACTCAGTACGATTTCCCAAAGTTATCATCATAAGCGATCATTTAATCTTATTTTTACGTTTCACTGATCCTTCGAAAAAATTAACCTTCTTCGTACATTCAACTCGTTTTCTTTTATTATCGCAGCTAAGATCTTATCTCTATCTCTTCATCAGTATTCAACAACAAATTTCAGAATGGTAGATCAAAGTTAAACTGGCTGTTTAAATAATTTATTGCAATTGTCATCCAAGTCGCTAGACAGAGAGTGTAAGCTATCTCTGATTCTTTTGCTCATTGATTATTCGTAGAATTATATAATTTTATTATTCGAGGTGAGGACGGGTCAGTATGCCATCATTTTAATATTTCCCCACTGCTTATTAAAGTTGATTCAATGGGTGCAATTTTCCATAATTCTGATATAATGCAGGAAACTTCTGTGGATTATCGCAATCAAGCGTTTTTTTTGCTAAAAATTTAGGGAAAATGTGAGTGAGTTTGTTCGAGTTCCATCTGCCGTATCTTCAAATGAGGATTGAATATCCTGGGCCTGGTTGTTGGGCCCAGAACTTCTTAATACTGGTTGATTTACGCCTTTGTCTCATCTTTTGAACGATTTCATCTAAATCACTAATTAGCCCATGGAATAATTTCAAAATCTGTAATAGAAAATCCCACTTGACGTTCATTTAGCAATTTTCGATTCATTTGATCCTTTCGAGTAGTTACAAAACAGGGATAGATAGGACTAGAAAAATTTGAATTCTGCTGTTTCATTAAAAGTCCTCATTTATTTTTGTTTTGCTTATTTCCTGTTTCTCGCATTGTTACATTCTGATATTATTTAGCAGTCATACGAACTAATTTCATCTGCTAGATTTTTTCCTCTTTCCTGTTTTTTCCTCTTGGTTTTTTCTCTTCCCGTTAATTTGTTTAAATGAAATGCGCAACATCTACAAATAACGGCCATTTTCAATTTGTATTTAATATTTTTTAAATTTATTGTGAGTTAGCTAATTATTGTTTTTTGTCTTTTTGATTTCTTTTTCGTTTGAGCAAGATATTTTTTCATAATTTGAGGTAAGCATTTTATCATGCGAACTAATTTTCCCTTGTTTGGGCGTACTCAAGCTCTTCGTTGAATAAAATAACACTAAAGACTTTTAAGGGAATATCTCTCGGAACGCTTATATGAAGAACCTGGAGATGGCCTGTGGATATTTTCACTATTAGTGATTAATGAAGTCGTCAATTTAAATTACTGTATTTTTACCCTTGGATCCTGAACTTATATCCCTTAAAGAAATATTTATGAATATTAAGTGAAGTTTCCTACGGCTTATACCATTTAGTAGGCGGATTAGTTTTGAAAACGTAAACGAATTAGTTAGCTGTTTATAGCGTCCAATTTAATTTCAAAGGAATGTATCTTGGAACATATAATTAGATGAGACTGGTCGGTGAAGTCGCCCATTTCCCTTCTGGATTCAAAGCCCTTATCATTTGATAAAGAAGTCATTAGCATTCCCTGAATTTTCTCAGCTTTCCTTCAGACTTTGTTCCCGTAGTTATCGATGGCCACTTCTTTAGAATTTGAGCTTCTTTTTATCTATCTGGAAAATATCTATCATATAGCCATCAAAACACTTCGTTCAATCAGAAAGTTTTATGTGTCGTGTTTTATTAGAGGCGCCATGTTGTGAAGTGAATCAAGCCACCTCCACAAGTACAAAAATGCGAAGATGAATGAGAAATTACTCCCAATTTATTGACCCGAAAGAAAGATAAGTTGCTTATGATTAGTGTTTCCTATACGCTTTTAAGTGTATCATCACCACACATTTTCTAAATACTACATTGAATAAAGCCCTGCAATGATATGAACTGACGACTGCTGATTAGTATCCCTCTGTCTTTCTCCGTGGCCTTTTGTATCTAATAGGGTTATACATTATTCATTTCTTTACTCCCGAATTTCTAATCAGTTGTACTTAATTTTCCGTGCCCTATGCATGTAAATTTCATCAACCAAGTTTTTCCGATCGTGCGATTATCTCATCTACCACATTCTGCCTGGCAAAACCAGCCTCTAAGTAGCCAATATAAGAAAATTTAATAATAGTATAATATTAACTCTCGAGACATACAGAGGTTTTGATTGTGGGTAGGGGAGCTCATAAAGCTGTAGTAGAAGTAGCGCAGGTAATTCGGAAATAGCAATAATATTTCGATATCACAAACACAGAACTAACTCCGCCAAGTGTATATATTACCCACCTCCTCTATACTCCCATAGGCTGGGGTAGGGAGGGAGGCAACTGTGTGTGTGTGTCTGTGTTTATGTGAATACCGCAAGCTCCCCACACTCACGCAACACAAGCGAGATATGCATCACCTCATATCTCACCTCACATCTAGATCACCTCCACCCATCAACTTGTTTTTCCCCCTTTATCCTCGCCCCATACGCCCTGTGTGGCAATTAGAGCACGCACGCCTACCGAGTTGTGAAGTGGAGGGAGGGGAGGAGGGGAAGTAGCCCACTACTCGATAATTGCTCGCCTAACTCCCTGTTTGTGTGTGTGTATGCGTGTGCGTATGTGCGTGTGCGTGTAAAGATTAGGAGGCTGCCCCGCTGCCACTATAAATAGAACGAACCGGTTCAATCTCGGCCGCTGCGCTATTTTCTACTGCGATCTACTCTTTTTCGGTGTCTCACTTTCTCTTCTCTCTCCCTCTCGGCGTACCATAGAAGAGTATCGCTTGCTTATGATCATGAATTTCATCTATTAGATCCTAGGATCAACTTACTGAGATATGAATGCATTACAATGACTATTTTTTCGCCTGTGTTTCTTACCCATACAGAGCTAGGCCATTGGTTAAAACTAGCCAAGAGAGGAGTATCAGAAAGCGGATTTTTCTTCAAAGAGGCTCAAGGGCTCCCAATGGTGAAGATATCTTTTTTTGTCAGGCTCAGAACCTATCTTTTGAAACAGTTTGAAAGTATCGATTGCTTAGTACGTCAAACTGCACATTGAACACGTCAGAGATTTATGGGCTGGAGACATTTCGGTGCAAATCTGATTGTTAAAATGATCATCCACACTGGTCAATTAATACCGGTCCCAGTTAGAGAGGTTCTAGGTTGCCTTTACGTTCTTCAAGATGATCGCTGAGGCAACTTTTTTCAGGTGGGGTTTGGAATTAGGAGTAGGAGCCCAGTATTAATCAAATAACATTAATCCATTACTAGGCTTAGATAAGTGTTCGAAATGGTTTGAATGGTGCTTGTTCTTCTCTCCTTTACCGGTTAATTTTTCTTGAAGCTTAAAATATTATTTCTAGGAAGTGGTCTGTTTTTCGTGTTCTCTACCAATTTAACTATATTGGCCTGATAGGAAAAATTGAAAACGGAAACGAAATCTTTCTCAACTGTAGAGTTTTCTACTCTGAAATGTATGCATACAGTTAAGGTGCTTCCGTATGTAAAGTAAACTCGAATTTTATAGTTTTCAGTATAGTATAATTGGGTACAGTTTAATAAAATTTTTCTTTTAATGAATTTATTGATTATTTAATTATTGTAAGGAGTATTTTAGTATCTTCTTATTCATTTTTTTTTATATGAAATCTCTGTTTCTCAGATAGCTGTTGGTCATTCTAATATAGTCATTCTAATAGTAATAATGCAGGCTTACGTAAAAGGTTGAAAAGTTTTACCTGAAGACCATGTCTTTTCCGCTTCAGAAGGGTGAAAATTGGCGATTTCGAAAGTTTTTAACAAGATGAAAACATAATTGGGTTTAAAAGTTAGACATTGATTTTCTTCGTCTCTTGTATACGTGCTGTCTTCTTTTGCTGTTTCAGCAGAATGAGCACACAACTTCACCGTCTCCTTCCTCTCTCTCCCTCCCATTTCTCAATTCCACCCCACCCTGTTCCCTGTTTTTTCTCTTCCTCTCTGATCTACTCTGCCTCGCTCTACCTCCTTTTCCGGATCAATTTCTGCACGCGATTCGGTCATTTTTCTCAATTCCATACCCTCGCTCTCGCTGTGGAATTGTGGGCTTTATTAGATGCTATCTGACGTCTAAATCACTACTTTTTCTTATTTTGTGTTCCGTCTTTCCTACGTGCTGCAGAAAGGGAAGACTGTATTTCATTTCGTCTTTTTTTGTCCTATCTTGAGGCGAATTCATGAATCCTCCTTCCACTTAACTAGGAGAATATTCCATTAAGCTACCAAACTTCTTTTCAATATAGAAAATGAATAAATGAGCCAGATAATATGTCTATCTTAGAGTTAGGTGACTTTTCAATAAAATGATTCTTCCAAAAAGCGTTTGATTAATCTCTATTTCGTGATGATTTATTAATTTTTGCAGACTCATAGGAATTTTCTGCGGTATTGAAATTACCAATCGAAAATAAGCCTCTAATTACTTACTGATCTCCAAATTGTTGCATCAGATCTCAAGTTTTCACTTAAATATCTCAGGACGAGTTCTTTAAAAAAAGAATAGGAAACAATATTAGGTAAAGGAATTGGAGTATAATTTAATGAAAACTAGGATATCTTAAAGAATGCTAGGGGTCACATGGAGTAGTATGGTCTATGGCCTCATCTAGGAGTCTAAACCCTCAAGAGAACGAAGTTGATCACTTCTTTTGATCCTCTAAGTTCTTTTAATTCTCATTCAAATCTTGCAGAAAGAAGAGGGCGAATAAATACAAATTAATTTTAGAGATTATCTGTTTAAATAATATTCACGTTACTTTCTAGTGCTCTTTTTACTGTTGACACTCTAAATATCGGGTCAATCAAATTGTCCCCTTTTGTTGTTCAAATAAGATTGTTTAATAACTTATACCTCTCTACGTCACATCTGCCTTCACTTTAGTTAAACAAAAAACTTGAATTAATGACACAGTGTCTGGCTATTATGAGTCCGAAAACGGAGAGAATTCTCGCAATGGAAAGAGAGATGGAGATAATATGAGATATCTTCGATTAGATATTTGTTATTTGATCATCCTTAACAGGGTTTACTAATTGAAACAAGGTGTACAGATAAATATAAAGGCCATGTCAATAGAATTTTTTTCCCTTAAACAGGTGTTCCTTCATCCTGGGAGCAAATGGAGAACCTTTGCCATTTTCACAGTCTGCTCAAGAGGAAATTGTTCGAGCAGTAATTGAACCAATGGCTTCAGATGGACTCCGTACAATTGCTATCGCCTACAAGAACTATGTTGGTGGTGGTGCGTTTACTATAGTGTTAATTTCTCACTTTTTATTTAATAAATAAAATCAGTTGTAATTCTTTCACCTTAATGATAGTTTTTTGTAAAAGGATACCTTAGTAACATTGGAAAGTCACCTTTAATTATGGTCTACCTTATGATCTGTTGGATCTCGGTCAGGAATCCTCTGTTGCCATAAATTCAAGTGATAGATCTTAGTCACTATCTATCTAGGCAATAATTCCCAAAACAACTGTATTGATCTTTTTTTGCATGATGTCTAGATATCGTAATTTTCAGCTTGTCATTTTTGCATCCCTGTAGAACGTTCGTCTGCCTTTGTACTTTTGTCACACAATTGTAACTGACAATGTGATCTGGGTTTGACGTGTCTTCTAACCTCGTCGGGCTGGGTAGTAGTACGACGCTACTGTAAGAAAATCGAAGGGGAATAAGGTACAGATTAAATCTTTTAATCATCCCAGGCCTAATATTTTCTGGCCATAGTCCAAATCGTGTGTGCACTCTCAACAATTGAATAATTCCCATCTAAATTAGTTTAATTTTTGAGCTCATCATGTGAGTAGATGAAAGTAGGATTATCTTGTTTCAATTTCAGAGTAAGTTTTCGCTTGATGACACAATTATTGATGTCAGCTCTCCATTAGCTTTAAATCAGGAAGCCTCTGCACACATAATCGCACCCTAATACTTTTCATGGTGATGGGGTTGTCGTGCTATCCAAAAGGGTAGTTTTTGGGAAATATAACTGACATCTTGAATATGAATTGCCTTGCTCTCTCCCTATCGCATTCTTTGAAGAAGGAAAACCAATAAATTAGCATAAAGTGACAGCTTGTCTGATCCGCTAAGAAGTTTTCCTTGTAAAAAATGCAAAAAATATTTGTCTGTTTGAATAATCTTTCCTTATTTCGGAAAAATTACATTTGTAATCTTATATATGTATTATGTGAAGATTCGAAGAAAAGAATAGTTAGGCCACTCATATTGACCAGGATAGGACTATAAATTCTACTGCCACTGGATCAAATTTTCAGACCACCAGTGATATTTTCCTATCACAAGATATGCTAATCCACTCCGTTTGAGAAGTTATAATTGCCTTTGTTTTCTATTTACTTAGGTGTCACACCAGAAAGCAATGAATTCCCCCTTCCAAATGGAAAGCGCATAGATCTAGAAGATGAAGCTAATCTAATTAGTGACTTGACCTGTCTTGGAATCGTGGGCATTGAAGACCCCGTTCGACCGGAGGTTCCAGCAGCCATCCGCAAATGTCAACGCGCCGGTATCACCGTTCGCATGGTAACAGGTGACAACATCAATACCGCCCGATCCATCGCCATGAAGTGCGGAATTATCTCCGAGGGAGATAATTATCTTATCCTCGAGGGAAAGACCTTCAACCAACGTGTGAGGGATCCCCGAACCGGCAAGGTTAAACAGGAGCTGATCGATCAAATCTGGCCTTCTCTCCGGGTGCTTGCACGATCCTCACCCCAGGACAAGCACACTCTAGTATCAGGAATTATTGACAGTCATTTGACAAGGGCGAGAGAAGTTGTTGCAGTGACGGGAGATGGTACCAACGATGGTCCCGCATTGAAGAAAGCAGATGTTGGTTTCGCCATGGGAATTGCTGGCACAGATGTGGCTAAAGAGGCGTCGGATATTATTCTCACAGACGATAACTTCACGAGTATTGTTAAGGCGGTGATGTGGGGAAGAAATGTCTACGACTCCATCTCAAAGTTTCTACAATTCCAGCTGACTGTCAATGTAGTTGCTGTCATTGTGGCTTTTGTTGGTGCTTGCTTTATCACAGTATGTTGAGAAATCAAATATTTTTGAGCTTATATCATCGTGTTCATGGTCTCAAATCTGCCAAATTTCAAAATCAAATCGTCTGACTAACACTAAGTATAAATACTCTATGAAGAAACATACGATTTTTGGTGCTTTGAAGCGAAATACAGCCGGTTATTGAAAGGATTGATTCAAAAAAATCTATTGGTTTCCAATTCAACGTGAAAACAATATCTTTTAAACATAGACTCAACAGTAGTTACCTCAAGCCAGGAATTTTTAAATTTTCATAAGCAAAATATTTCTTTTAAAAAAAATGTACTATTGGAAGCTATAAATCTTTCCAAAGTTTTAAGGTTAAAAAGCAAATTTTATGTTTGGTTTTTTCAGAGTAATTAAGAGTCTTCTCAGTTTTTATTTCAGACACAACTCATTCATTTTAAGTGGTACAGTCTCAAAATTATCCATCTTATTTCCTAATTGATCATTTTATCTCGAACGAATTTTCACAATATTTATTTCTTAGTTTGCGTTTCTGCTGCAGAGCGAGCAAAAGTGGGCGAGGAAATGACATCAGTTGATCGCGTCTCAAGATAAGGGGCTCTGGATTGGTTAACTGACAAGCCACCTGGAAGATTTTTATCATTATTCCGTCTTGTAGAAGAAAGGAAGATAGCAAATTGTCATTCAGTGGGTATAAAAGGACATTAGATAAATATATCCTTTTCTGCCGTCCTTCAACTACATCGGACTTACTTGATCCCTAACTAAGTTTTTGGTGTTTCAGATCTATTTGGCTGAATGATTATGGACGGTAGTGTGTACGAAATTCAATAGGTTACATAAAGCTATTAGGATTACCACAAATTGCGATTAGAACTGCTTATCAGATAATAATCAAAAGAGGTGTTGGAAAACACACGGCCAACTGTGCCTCAATTATTTTGAAGACGAAAAAGACCGATAGCTCAGACGAAATCCCTGCTTTTCTTCTTATTTGCCTTCTGTAGACGTAATATTGAAAGCTTTACATCCTACTGTTTAAATCATATTCTAATAAAAAAATTAATCGATCATTCTTTCTGTTGAACATATGAACGAAATGTACTTTCTTTGATAAACTTAGAATATAAACAATTTGCAACTCAGATAACACTAGCCGACTGTTGATACTCAAAAGACCCAGAAAATACGGAGAAACCTCGAGGTTTTACCGACTTTTGCAATCGTGTTTCTACTATTTCTACAATGGTATTGAATGAATCTGTTATTGGTTACGATTATTGATTTAAATATATTCGATTTCGCTTCGGCGAAACTAGTTTATTCGTAAAAGACTTCTTAAATCTTATTCCAAAATTGTCATTCCTGTCGGAACAGATCCGTATGCAAAAAGATATCAGGGGTAATGCTGTCGCAGCAATGTGTCGGCTGAAGATGAAACGCAAGATTAAGAAATTTCTCTGGGGATATGTCAATATTATTAGTGTAAATAGTCTCTAATTGCATCAGAGGAATTACCGACAAAACGCCTCCTCAATAATAAGCGACAACTGTTATTATAAGCACTGTTTTTGTCAAAGGAAATTTCTGCATTCCTCTATAATCTCTCCCTTTATTCTCTCTTAGCTTGCTTGGTACCTCTTGCTCTGTGTAAACTAATGTTTGCTTTCCTTTCCTCTGGATCGGCTTAATTTCATATGTATTCTTCCAGTGGCGATTTCTCGAACTTGAATTTAGGGATTTAGATTTTTAAGGAGATTAAATGTTCAAGCTATTTATATCCTCTCATAATAACGTCAAAATTAAATCGCCGGCTATTTCATCCAAAACACCCTGGTTGGTAGATATTATCACCCAATTTATGTGTTCAAGCTAATCATTAAAACCTTGTGTTAGAGATTAAAAAATATCACATAGATTGAATGGCTCCCGTAATTTCGATTTTGAGTTCTGTCTTCACTTTAAGCTCTAATCCTTTGCAGGACTGTTTTTGTTGACATTTCCTTGAGTTGTTTGCTCAAGACAGTTTGCTGAAGCCTAGATGTTTTGTTGAGAAAGAATATCATCCACTCTTATATAAATAGCAAATAGCAAATTTTTAACACGCGATTGTATCTAGACGTGGGGGATAGTAAATAGTCCAATGAGAAACAAGGAAAAGGATCAAGTCAAATGGTATAACAGTTTTTCACTCATTTGAAATCTCTATTTAAGTTGTCTACTTAATGTGTGCTGCTAATTACGTCAAGTTCTGATGTTCCAAATTTCGCATTTCCTACATTTCCCAATAAGTTCATATCATATCCCAGAACTGCTATTAGCTTATACTATTTACACTTGTATCAACCTGACTACTTAGTAGTCCTAGGATAAAAAAGAGGAGCCTGTAAGCTTGTATGATCTCACTGGAGAAATTCGAGTTTTTTGGTGTCGTCCTTGATATTTTTTTTAATCTCCAGAGAATTCATTGTTCACTTCTACTCCAATTAGGTTAAAATTCTCTCCTTTACAAAAGGATTATTTGTCATTCTCGCGGTTACATTGTCTTAAACGCACCCTTTCTGTTCATTTCCATAGGTTAGCTTCAGATGCTTGTGAAAGTATATGTAATTACTTAATATCGAAGATAATAAACTAAGATAAAACAAAAAATTGTCTATTCATATTTACAGTTAGTAAGCGCTACATTTTTCGAACATAGTTCTAAGGCCTTACATTTAGGTGAATTGGGAATTCGGTCTACGATTGACTTTTGTTCGTTAGTCCATCGTCACACCATTTCCAGAGTTTATTTAGATCATCCATCTGCTGCCACCAGAGTTAAATGCTTTTCTCCCGAAATTGCATGTCTCATTGTTATATACCAATTTGAAAATGACATTCTGGCAGATGAAGGTTTAATATCCCTTGTCCTTTATAGGAATTTAAAGATAAAAATCAAGACTTTCGAAGTATAAAGAATTCGTTACATTTTTCAATACAGCTTCAGATTCGCTAGTCGCAAAAGGTTATAGAATGTGTTTATAGCCGGCTTTTTTAATATACGTGACGAGAATATTTTTAAAACAACATTTCTTTTTCCTCCCATTCAGGACAGTCCTCTGAAAGCTGTCCAGATGCTGTGGGTGAACTTGATTATGGATACCCTGGCTTCCCTGGCCCTAGCCACCGAAATTCCTTCCGAAGAACTCCTTGAACGGGCACCCTACGGTCGTACCAAACCTATCATCGGTCGGCCCATGATCAAAGCCATCACCGGCCAAGCAATTTACCAACTCACCGTTATCTTCTACCTAATTTTTGCGGGTGAGTTTGCGTCACCGTCATCTTGTTAAACCCTATGATTTAATTTGGGTTGTGTAGGTTGTGATGCGTAGGCAGCAAGTAGTGAGTGGAATTTGATTAGCGGTAGCAGTTGTATAATCAAAATTCCCCTATAACCGCCATATGCTCTCTTTTTGCATAGACTGGACAAATATGATAACGAGCAAGTCTGCCCATTTTTGTAGGTGAAATTTTATTGGATGTGGACAGTGGACGAGGTCTGTCAGTCCAAGGACAAAACCGACCAACGGAACACTTCACCGTAATCTTTAACACCTTTGTCCTCATGACACTGTTCAATGAGCTCAATGCGAGAAAGATTCACGGTCAGAGAAATGTCTTTGAGGGTTTGCATCGAAATCTCCTCTTTGCGGCCATCTGGGTTACCACCTTTGTTCTACAAGTGATCATTGTGCAATTTGGTGGATATGCCTTCTCTACGCATCCTCTAAATGTTGAACAGTGGTTGTGGTGTATTTTCTTCGGTCTTGGTTCTCTAATTTGGGGACAGGTATGATATGACCTTCATTATACTTCTGTACTAATCGAAGAATTCTGTATTAATCAATTTGTTTCAATAGTTGGTGATTTCAGTACCAGTTTGGGTGGTGCCTAAGCACATTATTCCACGTCGCAAGAGGAAGGCAGTTCCACGGAAATCTACCATGTATCAGGAAGTTACTATGGCTCCTGAAGGTGGTTTGCCGTCAGCGGGTGATCAATTAGGTGGTGGAGTAACGGGTGTTGGCTTAGGAATAATGCCTACAGCGGTGCCGGCTCAAATGGCTCGACCTTTGTCTTCTGAAGAGGAAAGTGAACTCTCTGAGTCTGAGGTGGAGTCTGAGAGTGAAGAATCTGGAGCTGAAGATACTGGATCTGGTGATCTGAAGAGCACGGGCCAGATCCTCTGGATTCGTGGCTTGTCTAGACTGCAAACACAGGTATGTTCCAATTGCGCTGGGCTCCTTCAGGTGCAGTTTGTTTACTTGCCCGAGGCATGCGGTTTTAAAATTTTAACTTTTTTGTTTATACTCCGACAATATATTTGAATACACCTCAAACACACACCTTACAATATATCTCCCTATTTACCCCTATGCCCCTGTGAGCAAAGACTCAACCTCCTTTTGGCATGCGGCCCACCTATATGTGTCTATAAGACTCCATGGTCCTCCCGCTGTGCACCCCAAAATCAATTGGCGTGAAAAGCAGCCCTCTCAAGCAGCCAATCAACAAGTCAAGATCAAGGTCATCATTTGGCACGTAGTGATTGGTTCGTGGATATGTCTCTGATGCTTGGTTTGGGAATTGCTTGAGTGACCTCTCTCCATTTCACGAAGACTATTGATGTTTTCTAGGTTATTTGGTGTGTTTGATTATTAATTAAGCACACTTGCATGCAGCCCTATTCACATTCTGACATGCTTGTCGTATTGGTGTGTTATATAATACTGATAATATAATTAGTAGCATTTGTGAGGAGATGAGGTTGCTTGGATTGCTGGTGATTGATTGTGAACCACATCAACAAATCACACACGTTGTCGGGAGTCCTTCTTACGAAGCTTCTTTTTCTCTCCTTTCAACTTCTCTCTCAATGTGCGTTCTGCCTACAACGGGACTTTCTACCTCGTTCAATCAATCAACCAATCGATTCTGGAACTTTCTCGGATGGATCTCATCTCACTCCTCACTTCAATCCCTTTACGTTGTTGGTGTGCCCCTTTCCCCGTTACCCACTCACATACTCATATTGTATCCCCTATCCTTCCCTCTTGAACGCTTGGAATTTCCGTTTGATTGGGGGTATCTAGGCTTCTAGAGATCATGAGTTAGATCACCGTAGTGACGAGTTCATGGGTCGTGTACGTCGGTTCACACTGAGTCAGATCAATACCGAGGGAATGCAACATCCCTTGGTGTTAGCCGCACGGCGACAGAGTATCAACGCCTCACAAGGCGGAGATGAGAGTCGTCCCTCCATTCAGTATCGTTATGGAGGAATCAGCAGTCTGGAGGAAGAGCCGGAAGAATCGGTAGATGATGAATCAGATCGATAACAAGATCTCCCCTGCAGTCCCCATCGATTATTGTCGTCTTTGTGATCGCATGTGTAGGATTAGTCGGACTCAGGGAGTAGTCTGGTCTAGTCTGCCTTGTTCTGTTGTTTCCCCCGGAAAAATGAATCTCCACTTCCCATCAATGTGTATACATACTGTCTCTCAATCTCCACTCCCTTTCCCTATAACCTCCACCTACTATGTGTTGTGTTTGTTATGAGATTTAATTGCAGCCGCCTCATTTAAGCACTTATTTCTTTCTTGAACCTCCCTCAATCTCCTTTTCGTTCTCACGATCCTTACATGCCACTCTATTATTCCATTCGCTCTGCCAGATGAATGCAGTAAGTGTAACAATAGTATATTATGTCGCCCAATTTCGTTTCTCTCTATCTCCCCACCCACCTTACCTTTCACACTTTTGATGGTGTCATGTTGAAATAGCTCAGATTTCTCCCCTCCCTCTTACATCCCCTTTGTGTGCATGCCTTATATTTCTTCACATTCTTGAAAAGTTCCCTTCTCTTCTCTTTGACCCCCACCTTGCTTTTCACCCCCACTATCAACACCTATCAATCAATCTCAACCAACAAATCACTCAACTCAACCAATCAATCGCTCAAGAGCGAAAATAGCATATATTTATTTGTGTTTATCTCTTTATGCTACTACTCTCGAATACAAAATATGAAAGTTATTCCAAAGTTGAAAGTGGGGTAAAAAGGGGACAAAATCTATCCATCAAATTGAGTAGAGAGGGAAAAACTGCCGCGTTCAGACAAGACTTCAAATGAAATTGAAAGTTTGGTTATAGCTAAGTTAATGCGCGGCGGGTAAAAATAACAAACTACACAAAGTTAAATGTGTGCTTTTTGCTACCTCGTCTCTAAGTGAAAGGAGAATGTGTGAAAAAGCGCGGTCGATTTATCTCAAAGGACGGATTTTACATAATGCTGGTGATGATGTCAAATCAGGCCATGAGCGATTCATATGCCGAGCGTCAAAGGTCTTTTATGTGGGATTTTTAAACCCACGAAAAATGTTGCTAAAATTAAGTAAATCTAGCGGGAAAAGATGTGGACAGCTATTGCAAGAACTTGGCTCTGGGAGGTAGCTCTCAAATTAAGTGCATTTTGATTCTTGATAATAAAATCTAAAAATTCTCAACATAAACATTAATTTGAAGGGCATTTAGGAATGCGAATCAAATTTGTACTTCAGTGAGAAAGTCTACGCACGATTTAATTATTGATTATCGATTTTTTCGAATTGGATGAGATTGAAACAAGTTTTAGTGCACTTTAGACTGTTAATTAAATCTGCACTCCAATTGGCGCTTACGCGCGTTTTGATTATTGATTATCGATTGTTTTTTTGCTGAATGGACCTGAAACTAATTTCAGTGCTTTTTAGAATGTTATTTAAATTTGCGTTTAAGTGAATGTTTCAATTTTTGATTATCGATTTTTCAAGTAGATGCGATTAAAGCACATTTTATCGCGGTAGTTTAAAACGCCGCGCTCTGGGCGAGATTTTACGACAGCGCAATTTACTATGCAGGCAGGGATTAAAGCTTTACACTACTAACATTTGTCAACCTCTACCATTAAGTGAGCGAGCGAAGCATAGACAAATTTTTAAGTTTAAAATAACACACTAAAAGATGGGCGTTTTTATTAATATACGCATTAGAATACACCTTGAACAGTCAAGCTTTCAATCCACCACTCTACGAGTTCCTGTTATTTATTAGATTACAATGAATAGTATCCTGTCTAAATTTTGAAATATGGAAAAGAAACAAAAGGACAAAACTGTCGAGAAAATAATGGACTAGCTCAATGATTGGTTAATCTATAGAGGGAGCAGATTCAAATTCGATTTTCCCCCTAATGGTCTTTTAAAGAGGTTCCGGCCATTTCTCAACTTCAGGCTTCTAAATTCAACAAATTGGGCGATTTTTTCTATCTTCTATTTTGAAAAAAAGTATTCTGCCCTTAATAAGTTGTAATTTATCACTCTCCGTTAATATTAGGCGGAAAAAGATTTCGAGTTTTTATTTATCGTTATCCTAATTAATTGATCATATGCGTTTTTCCGGAAAATTATGATCGGCCAACCACTTACAGCGGTTGTCCGGTCGTTTATCATTTGGGCAGATGGCGTCATATCTACGCAAAACTATCCCATAAGATGGCAGATTTTGGGTTCATTTACGGAAGTTTGTGGACTTTAAGGTCAGTGTAGTCATGGCAACATCATTGATAAGCCGAAATTCCTGCCCAATTTCCGGTTTACTGAGGTGTCTGGTTTTTCTAAACTTCAATTCTCTCAATAGTTGCTAGGTTACGGGATTAAATTCGACTCCTCTCTCTCCCTTTATTTCGATATAGGATAATTTGCCATTTTCAAGTTGACGGGGCAAATAAATGTATGCAAATTCAAGAGTATTTATTCTGATTGGTCATGTGTTGTGGAAGGTATTTGGGCCCTAGCGATCAATGAGGGCTACAATTAAGCGTCTTTATTTAACACTGCCTGTCAAGTGTCATCAAATAGCAAACTAGGGAAGACCTAGACCACGAATAGCCGTCACTTATGTAATTTGCGTTTGGTAAGCAATTATCTCAGTAAAATTGGTGTCCATTTATCGACCAAATCCAGTTCGAATTTTGGACTAAACGCACGGCATGCGCGTTGCTGTGCATGATGCTTCCGTATGTGTCTTGGTGCGCATGTGTTGGCCTTTCAGCCAATAGGACTCGCGCGCGTATGTGCGGTTGTATGTCTACGTTAACCAATAAGAATGCTTGACCATCTCAGCCGTTTATGCCACCACCTACGTATAAAACTGTACTCTCGTCTAATCTCCTTTTAATACATGATTTTAATGCTATTGTTTGAGAAAAGTATGAGAGGGGGGTTTCATATAACGTCATATTTATTGGTTTGAGGTTTTCACTGGCTTTGTGCAGCACTTTTCTGGTCTAGGGGTGTTATGGATACACTCATACAAACATCAATTTCAGACCTTTTATGCATGAACCTCCTCTATAATTATCTTTATACCCGCTTCCTCTCCTTCCCTCTACCTAAAAGAACCCATTTATTTATTTTACTCATTTGCAGTGTTGTCTACTTTAGTTTATAGATGTAGCACATACTACTTATTTATCTACTCGTAGTATAAGTCACTCAAATGCAATCCCTCCTCCTCTCACTTAATTTTTAGTCTGATCTGCTTTTGCGCCGTTGTCACCTCTATTATTTAATTTTATTTTTGTGGTTTTATCTTTTCAATTTATGCTGTTGTTTGTGTCAAATATGTGTTTTTCTCACTTTAAAAGCCGTCGACAGGTAAGTTTAGGTATTTACTCTTAGCAAACAGAGAGAGTGGGAGATTTTATTAGGAAGAGGGGATTATTAGTTGGCTGCCCGCGTGGACGAAATGGTTCACATACAATCCAAATTTGGTGCCTTTAGTTCACTTCATCTTCACCCTTCAGTGCATTGCACTTGTACTTTTATCTGGCCCAGGAATTTGTTCCTCTAATTGCGAAAGAGAAATATTTATTTTAAAATATTGAATTAATAGCAATAAGGAAAGCTCTAGGGCGGTGTTTATTCATTCTTACTGAAAGCTAGATCTTTTAGAGAAAGTTCATTTGCGCTTCTTAGGGACACTCAAAGTGGTAAAGGACTAACGGATAGCCCAGAATGGCATCTTAGGTGAGCTTAACTGCTAATCTCTTTGTACCCAGGTTAGAAGTCAGCAGAGAGACTGAATATAATAAGTGGACATCATTGAGGAAAATTTTTTACCACAAAGTATTAATAACCCAAGAGTGAAATCAGCTAATGAATTCTGTGGGGTGTTTGCCTGTTAAGGAGCTATGCACAAATTTATCCTACTACGACAAATCCACTTTGTCGGTGGCGTGATGGTGACCAATTTATCTATCATGTTCGATTGAAGTTGTCAATTATTCTGGTTTGTACTGGTCAGCATAAAGATGGCTTTAATGTGTCTTCTCTTTGCCTAAGACGAGCGCTATAAAGTACATTATTCGATAGATTTGGGAATTAAATCAGAGACAGGGGCTAAGCAAGATCTGAACTGGTGGGCACTGTTTCCATGACCCTGGGGATTAAGTCGAAGGGGAGTTAGAAACGCGGTGATTTTGCAGGTTAAGTAAATAACAGAAAAGAAAAAGAAAAAGAAGAGAAATACGCGTACAGTTGACCGAATCGAAAAACGTGATCGGGAACCTAACAGAATGGCTAATGATGACAGAATAAACTGCTTTAGGAAGATAATAGCAATTGCATACGTATTTGGAGAGTTTTTTAAAAACCCAATATTTAATTGTCTCGAAAATATTCCACTAAGGAGGTCTGACAAATGTATTAACCCACCCCCTTTCAGTTAAAGGCAGTGCATGCCTTCAGAAACAGTCTGGACGAATCAAGTGAACGTCAGCACATAGCTATGGCTCTGCACCAACAGCGTCAAGCCAAGTGTCGTCAAGTTCGAGCCGCTTCGATGGCAAAACAACGTCAGGAGCAAGAGAAAAGACAGCAGCAGAATCAGCAGAGTCAGAATAGTAACAGAGATACCCAGATGGCGGATAATATTCGAGAATTCTACCGAACCCCAACCATGCTGGTTGAAGATGAACCGCCTTTCTATCAGGAAGAACCTGAAGAAGAATTAGATCGAAAACAATATCCAGAGGAGAAGGAATATGGTTACGAGCAAGAGCATGAACGCGGAGATGCTTGGAGGGCGATTTCAACCGAAGAACCGAGTTCCACGAGTTACGATGTGAACAGTTTTGCCGAAGATCCAGACTCACATGGAACAAGCGCACCACAGGGTGGAGATGATGTATTCACAAGTAAGAGATTGGACAAATTCAGTCCAAACACACCTCTATGGATGCCTCCTGAATCGGACCGTAGAACACCAACTCTTCCATGGACGTCGTCCCTGGATGCGGACACGCTGATGGACGCGAAAGCTGCGTCTTCTTCGTCGGCTACTGCAGGAGCTGGAGGTCGTCGCAAATCGACCAAGAAGACTCCAGCACCACCTCCACCTATGACCCGAGAACGTTCACCATCCGACTCTGATACGTCATTGACGTAGTGGAAATTGACTGACAAAATTGACCAAATCCTCTCCCTCCGCTCTTTCTCTCATTATATATCTATGCAATCCGAGCTTTGAGAGAATGAACCAACCAACCTACCATCTATAGAGATCCCTTTATGTGCTCGTAGCCAGAGATTTTATTTGTTTGTTTTTACTCCCTCTTATGTGCAAATATATACATATACATGTAGACAGACCATATCCAATCTTCCTCCCTCGTAAAGTGTCTCTTCCTGTGCTCGCTGCTGCGGTATCGAATCGAAATTATGAGTGAGTACGATAAGGCATGCGTATACCGTTGTTTCTTGAGCATCTGTCGTGGTTCAAAGCATCTTTCTGTCATATATTGGACATCTAACGTTATCTAAAGCATGAAGACTGTCATAAGAGATTTGTAGGACGAAGTATAGTCCAATCTTTCTCCTTTGCATATATTTATGTTGTGCCTTGGTTTAAAGCATGTCTTATTGTGATGTTAAACGTCTCAAAAGATTTCCAACTAATCCCGTTTTCTTTTTGTTCCTGTTTTAGTTACGTGTGGTTGAGGCATTCAAAGCAACTCTTCCGAATTCTCTTGCCGGATTGAATCGTGAAAGTGTGACCTCATTACATCGAGCATTAGTTCAGGCTTCTAGATTACCCTCTCAAACCTCCCTAGCGAATGAAACTGAGACAGTCACAACAGCCACGGCTGCAAATCAGGACCCGAATCGATCCAGTTCCTCTCCTAATGCAGGTATATACTTTGCCAGATCTCCTCATTCTTCCCGTCCACCTTCTCCTGCTGAAAGGGAAGAACTACTAGGGGACCCTCACTGATAGATACCCATCCCATCGTGATTATTATCCTCTCCTTATGTGTGAAATCTGTGATTCAACACACAAGCGTGTTGCAAATCGACTTGAAATATCCAATGCCACACCACCACCATTTTATAATTTTTTTGGTACAGTCTCAGCAGCAATTAAATGAGGATGCGTGTCGAGCATTCAATCAATATATGGATCGGTAAATCTGTCTTCTTCCTCCGCTCCTCCCCCGATGTTTCTACAACCTTTGCCTTGTTCCAGAATGACATGGAAGTCTCCCTCGTTTCGGCATGCATATATGCATATGAACGTGTATTTATCTCTTTCTCTCTTGAAATAACATCGTAGGAGCAGTTTTGCTGTGCGTATTACATATATCTGTATTTTGCTAAATTCTCGATGGTCATCCATTCCTACTATTAGAATAATAAGAAGAATAAATCTATGAATACCCTTCTCTTGCCCTTTTACACACCATCGTTATCTCAAAGAGATATGCTCAATTGATTAAAAATCCTCCTCCTACTCATTAGATGTGTGATTTTCTGATCCCAACTTAGATGAAATCATGAGACTGAATGTGTGCGTGTGGTCTTCTGCTTTCTCTTTTCCTCCTCCTCTACTTCCGACCCCCCTCTAGTTGTTCGGTAGTTGGAACCTTTCTCTTCTCCATCTCTTTGTCCTTCGACCTCTTCGAAGAAGAATGAGATACAAGCGTAAACTGTTCTCCCCGCCTTTGTTCTTAATTGATCGGTTGATCGTCAAGTTTGCTCTATCTATCTTCTCTCCTTCCCTACATATATGTATATATACATATATACATATATATATATATATATATATATATATATGCGAAGTTAATGCTGGCTTGTTTTTTTATCTATTTGTACCAGACTGGGTGGACACCTCTAGGCAATCGAAATAAACCATATCAGCTCTGTCTTACCAATAAATCAAAGTAATATTAAGTTATCGATTGAATATTCCGTGAAATGCCTTCATTGATAGTATTGAAGTGAATTTTGAGGTAATGCATAGTGTATTCGAAAGAACGCATTACTGGTCCAATGTAGAATAAGCAAACGCGATTATTGATTGTTTAAGGTCTATTGAAGAGGAGATTCTAAGGGGGAAGCCACCGACGTAGGACGGTGAAAACCATCTAAGTTATTGTCTTTCCTAGCTTTACGAACTCCACTATTGCAAGATAGAAACCAAACAGGGTTGACAGTGAAACTGTTTTATTGGGAGAGAATGGAAAGAAAGAGGCTGTCTTCAACCAAATGGCACCCAAATGGTGAAGCAACGTTCACAATACACATGATCAACAGTGGAGGAAATTTTGTAAGTAGTAATCTTTTCCAAACAGGGATTACCACACAATTTATAGAACCAATACTGCTTAAACCGAGGACCTCCATCTTGGAGGTAAGTCAAGCATCAAGGATTTATGGTTATAAGGTTGATTGGCCTTATACGTTTTGTGATTAGATTATTTTCTTACCCTATGTAGAATTTCAGTCACTTGTTTGAAGTAATAATTTCAGGCGTTGCAAAAAAAGTATTATAACTATTAACCGTGTAGGAATAGAAACTTAAAAGACGGAAAGGGGATAGGTGAGGTAAGAATTAAGGAATCGGGAAAATTCTGCATTTGAGCTTCAGATTCATCAGATGGTCTGCTTTCTCAAGTAGCATTTTCAAGTCTGATTGTCAGTGATCTGGCGTAGTCACGTGTATCTGTAATTCGACTATGTGGGGGCCGGGTGGCGGCAACTCTTGTCTATTGAGCCGAAAGCGCCTATCGTAATTGTAGAGCAGAGGATGCTCAGTGACTTTCACTTGGTCCGAAATGGTCAAGATCAATTTCTCAATCTAATTTAACTGGTCCATTGCCTCTAATCACGTGGTAAAAGTAAAAATATTTGCCCAACCTGAAAGGTTGCTGAGGAATGCAACTTGGTGTGTTATCTGCAGGACAGATATGAGGGTCACTAAATCTTGCAGAGCTACAGAGTGTAAGAAAGCAAACGATTTACAAAGGATGCCATTATATTGAAATTTAACAGAACGAGAGACAGAAATAGTGAGACAAAAACGGAGGTGTCGTAGAGAAGCTGGTCGGAGGACATAGCTGCAGATCTGCCCGATATAAGGTGGAAATAAGAGAGCAGAGTTAAGTTATGATCGGTATGTCAGAGTCAAGTTTAAGGTAATATCACACCTATGTATTAAGAAGGGGAGTTGGTGAAGACTGTTGGAAAAGTTAAAATATAATTTTGAATCCATGAAATAAAACACGACGATTAGGAAGTTGAAATGCTGTATTTGATGACCGTTTGAGTGCCTATTTTGTATAAAGAATTTCATTTTTTGAGCCTGGGAAAATGTTAACAAATAGCTGACCCAAACTGAAGTCAGTCAATGTGTCCAGAATTAACAGTAAAAAAATAAAATATAAAATAAATGCAAAATAAGTAGATACTATTTGCCGATTATTATTGCCTTATTCAACCTTTAACAAATGTGTTAGATGTTAGTCGAATGTATCGCAACATGGTTAACGCTTAATCCTACTAACTTTAATGCCAGCAGTACTAATCTGACAACTGTAATGCCTGAGATGGCATTATTAATCTCAGATGAGATTACCTTACCAAGAGTCGTTATATCGCGATATTTAATCTTCAAAAATTTTCTTTAATTCAATCTAACCAATTATGAAATCTTTACCCCTTTACTGTGTCCTGCGTTCAGGAGAATTCCTGATGTTATATTGTAATGGTTTACTTTGTCTCGGGAATGGTAATCAGACGATTCATTCAATACCTTCTAGTTAATGACTCATTCTCCTTTCGACTCCCAGGTATTGTTCATTCGGAGGTCTTAATCGATTTTCACCAAGCAGTACAGGTCAATATACATTCGATTTTGATCAACCACTCACACGCCTTTTTATACCGGTGTTTTCATACTGATTTCTCCTTCTGACCTCTGAGTTGTGGTTATAGAGTGGTGACTTTAAGTTAAAACAATTACTCATTACCTTATCCTCCATCGATCAGTATCGAGCGGTGTCGATTAGTGTCTAGATCTATTAAAAGATAGAATTTTTCGATGGTTCAATATAAAGCTTTAATTCTTCAATCAGGAAACTCGCATTTTCCCACTCATTATTTGACCAGTATTAACTAATCCAGTTAATTGATCGCATTACCAGATTCAAACCAATGGTTTCGATTACGTGACTCCTGGTGTGACGGATATGCACGTTGAATGCTATGTTGCTGTCAAAATAGTAAAAATAAATACCAACATTAATCCTTTGATTTTAGATAAGAGATTGTTTACTAATAATCCGCACTATGATTAATTCATGTGAGTGCGTTCATTATTAGGAGTTCCTTTGTCGAGAGAAAGAGAGAGATAGAGAGAGCGGCAGTTGTTAATAAATAATGACTGTCTGTTTTGCAAGCATGATTAATAAGGACAAGTCCGAATGAGATCATTTGCTGTAAAATCAAGAGCTTTGCCGTGAATACAGATACTTACGTAAGAACACCTTGTAATAACCGACATAACCGATCTATTCAAGCGCACTTTTCTTATTGAAGGAATAAATTGAAGTTTAGACTCTGTGACCACACTTTGATACCATTTTATATCAGGTCAAAGATATCCGTCTTAAATTTAACTGCAACAGTAGATGTGAAATTGAAATTTATCAGGAGCAAGGCGTAACTATTTCATCTTCCAGTATCTGACCTCAAGCACTGAACTTGGATTAACTTTACGGAAAGTTTTAATAACAATATTATCAATTCTACAATGGCCAAAATAAAATTTGTCCCTAGTGTATTGTCTTCACATTTTTCTGAGACTAAAATATATATTCACTAATGATCACTTAGGCTACCCATTAAGCGATTGCGGCATCGTTTTCCCCTACGGATTTCAAATTTATCATTCCTCTTCCCTTCACTAATTGCCATGGATACCATATGAGGAACAGGTGCCGTATCTGTAGTAATTTTAGGCAACCAGTGACGAGGAGTCAAGAAGCAATATTCTTCATCTGCGCAACTGAATTTTATGCTAATTTATTTTATTTATTTTGATCATATTACTATTTTTTCGAATAATCTAAAAATATATTATTTTGCAGTCAAAAGTTCGCAGTGAAATTTCATATAAATAAGCATTTTCAGGAAAAATTGAGGCGAAAATTTTATTTTGCTTTCACTCTTTTTTGGCATATGTCACGATGACAGTTTATATCACATAGAGTGATTGTTTTACAATTCCATTTCAGGTTAGTACGGAACCAAGTGAATAAATTTTGATGGCGTTTTTCAATTCATTTGGGGAAAGAGAAGAATTTCCTTTCAAGAAGTAGAGAACCGTTTTTCTGTTGCTCGTTACCATATTGAATGCATTATCTGTGAACCAACCGTCGATATCCTTGTAGGGATCAACAATTAACCAGACATAAAATTCCGGTACATCTGAAATCAAGCTAATTTCAAACACTTGCTTCCAGTGAAATGGGGGCCTGGGTGTACTGAAGTACATTCTGTCAACACGTTTTATTGAATTAACCGTAATTAAGCTAACATTCTTCGGCCAGAAAGGTCTCATATATTTTGGAGTTAATATGAGAGCTGTATCATTAGTTTGCTGAGTTATGTTATCGATCATAGTTGTCAAAACACCCCATGGGCACCTTGACAACAATTGATTCTTTTGAAACTTTGTAATTCTAATCGGACATCCATTTGGTTCCCATTGCTCAACGCGATTTTCAAAAAGAATGGCAGGTAGTTGGTCAAAAGAGGCAATGGAAGGACATAGTATTCGGATAGTGATAGCAGATTTGATTGAAGGTTTAATAGGAGGAACCCAATTTATCAATACTTGATCACGAATGTGAGAAACGATAATTCGGCCGATGGGATGGGTGATTGTGGAAGTACCACGAATTGCAAGATAGTGGGCTATCTTCCACTGGCCGGCAACATCAATCGTCGACCAAGTTGGGGCTGCCCAGATGTCATTCAGTTGCCAATACAAATGACCCATTGAGTTACCTTGGCCTTTCCATACATTAGAACAGTCATCACTTGGAGTTCCGTTTGAAATGGTGCATCGGTGACGTTCCAGGTGGTTAATATGGGTCTTGTAGGCGACCGCTTGATAAAGCTGAGTTAAGTATGTCCAACTGAAATGGAATATTTCAAAATTATTTAGTGGAATTAAACTGGAATACTAAATTGAAAACGATATGCAAAAATATTTCTCGGTTTCTTAATTGTATTCAAGTCTTTACAACTTCGGAAAAACAATTAATTTAAACTAATTTAAATTTTAAATTTTAATATTAAAATAACAATTCTTCTCCAAAAATATTTAAATAAACATTTCATCTAAGACTACAATTCCAATCTATGAATGATTTTACTCTATTTATATATTTTACAAAATCAGTTTTTTAACTAAAATTAATTGAATTACTTAATCGTATTTAAAAATTTTAAATCGAATAAATATCCTTTTTCTTTCGAAAATTTAGGGAAATTTTCTTGGCAAATCAGTGGCTGGAGAAAAAGCACAAATTTTTAAGAGCAGACGGAGGGATAGAGGAGGAGTTTAATTAAATTTTATAAATATCCTGAATTTTAAAGGCAATTAAAGAGTCACGCAAGACAATATAAAACAGATTTTAAATTAGATTTGGCCTGATGCAACGGCACAATATCTTTTGCATATTTTAAAATTATCGTAGCTGCATGATATAAATTTAATATAAATTTACTTTAAGACAGTAGCTTATTAAACTATTCAAAATTGGGAGGGATCATAGTGCAAGCTTCCAAGTTGGTATGCGTGTGGATGTAGCTTCACGGTCAATTTCTCATGCGCTAGCAGTGAACTTCCTTTGCACCGATTTTCAGTATTCCTTGGCGTTTAAGTTAAACGCAAATGCGCCACTGTTAGTAACGGTTTCATATTAGCAGAAGTCAGTTCGTCAAAGGTGTTGTCTGTTTCACCGTTTACTGTTAAATCATTAAAATGTGAATGTTGTCATTCTTATCCATTAATATATTTTTCTGTCATTATTATACCCATAGTAACATGAAAATAGTGCAATTTTTAATTGTGGAAAGCGGCTGAAATCGCTTATCAGAAATTCCAGTAAATGACGAGGGAGGGGATCAAAAAGTTCTGAGGATCTTGCTTCATTTGGTTTTTGGATTCATGTTATAAACATTCCACATCTCAAATTTCATAATTCGTCAGCTGGATTTCTGAGCAAGTTCTTGTGCATAACGTTCAGTGCTTTTTGATCAGCTTTTAATCGTGATGGTCGATCACGACACTTCACTTTAAAAGGAAAATGATCTTACATGATATTCAGCAGCTTAGAGGTTTAGCATAGAGGGGATTATATAGCTAAAAATTTCAGGTTAGTATAGATTAAGATTACTGAAGGTCATAGATCACTCAGGATTATTGGATTAATACATACTGATATACTTATTGATGTTAAATTCAACTGTGGTATATCGTTTATTCTAAGTATAGCAGTATGTCTTCTACATCTTTAATACTGACCGATGTAATTACTTGGCAACATTAAAATATGAGAAGCAAAACTGTGAACTTGATATTTCTCAGCAGTGAGGTCTAGACATTGTCGCCCAAGAAGGCAGAAATCAGAGTTATCTGAACCACTCTCTTTAGGCTCTCTGATTTCGGAAATTATTCAAACACCCTTAATAGAGTGAAATATAATTAAATCTGTTATGTTTAAAACTATTGTCAGCCTTCTAGAAAAGGAAAATAGATGGAAATGGCATGACCAAATGTTTAATGTAACGAATTATTAAATAATACCTGAACGTCGCGGATATGAACTCGTTCATTCAATTTAGAACATGAGGATGAGATGCGTAGTTATTAGTTATTCTCCAATGTTATTAAAGTTGGGAAAAAAATAAAAACTTTACTCCCTATCTGAAACTTCACAAACTAAGCAGGAAAAAGTATTGAAACTGAGTCATAAAGGAAGGGAAAATAAGAGCACTGCAAGGTAGAATTTAATGAAATTAAACAAAAATTAGGCTTTCCGGTAAGAATTTACCTTTCAATATGATATAATGTTCGACTGATATGTTTCGTATTTCAAATTCTATATCGATTTTCTCTATTTACTCGCTTGTCTAAAAGTGTTATGACCTTCGGTTTATATCGATTTTCTATCAATTTAGTTATACATATCACATCAATTTTTTTTCTGATACCGTAATAGAATACCAAAATAAGTATTTTACATTCATCAAACTACTCGGCTATGTAATGCACTTTATTTCTGTATTTTTTTATCAATTCCTGACATTCTCTTTCATTTCTACACTAACAACGTAAACATTTTACAAGTTATCCTAATTACAACAGGAGTGATCCTGACGGAAAACAGACTAGAAATGTGCTGGGAAAAAGGGCACCGTATTTACTAAGTTTCGGTATTCGATTGTCTTAACTTCTCGCTCATGTTGGCCACTAGTTCATATTGTCATTATCTGGGGGGAATCTATTATTTATTGTACCCTCTTGGGAGCGAATTATTTAATTTTGAAAGTATAAAGTATTTTCCATACTTCTGGCCAAGTCAGATGAATTATAACCAACCAGTTTAATTTTCAAACTAGAATGTAATAATTTGAATAAATCGTTAAATATTCAATGTAGCAATACAGTAAACATACAAAGACTAAAACAAGCACCTTCGTAATTGTAAAAATGAGGATGGCATGATACAAAATCCATTAGATTGCATCGGTTTCGGGTATAAGCCTTCTTCCGCCATCAGACAAATTGGCGTTGGCTTTAGGGAAAGCTAGATTACAAAAAGACAAACTAGTGAAAAATTTGCCCTTGAAAGCTGACACCTGAAGCAATTACCAGCCAGCATTCTTGAAAACTAATCTCCAGTTGAATAGGACACTTTCGAATATCTCCAGCCATAAAGGCATACAGCCATCAGTAACAATTCGAACTATATAGGAAATTCGATCAAAAATGGTGAAAGGCGAAGCTGCTAACTATATGCGAGAGTTCGTAGAGTTCTTACATGTTCAACAGGATCATTGTTCCTCGGCGCAATGATCAACATGAACTTCCAGTGTCCAATCTCCTTTTGTTTTAAGTGTCATAAAAGACAGGGGTAGTTGAAACGTCACATATCAGAGCGCTATTCTTAACATTGACACTGGTGTCAATGCGAGCTTCTTCAAAAGATCACTTGAAAAGGTAGCAGCATGTGTTCTTTGGGCTAAGAGAGGAAGAAGTAATTGTCCCGAATCTCACTGACTGAAAAGATATTTTTTTTAAAAAAAACTATTCATATTTTGTTTTTATTTTAACCTGTAAAAGCAGAGGAAGGGAGGGAGCAATAATAAGTCGTTTTCTCCAAAATCGGTTTGAAGGAAAAGGAGAGAATAAAATAGTGATTACGCCCCTCAAATCTAGGGATGAGTTATCTAAATCCATCGAGGTTTTGTGTTTTGGAGAAAGAAGAAAATCGGTGTGGTCTTCGTCACTGGTATTTTGCTTTCTTCGGTTGTAGATTATTCGGATGACGTAAGATAATTCCCACTTCGTGTTCTCCATTTAAATTTACTTAATTTTTGAGCACAAAACTACAGATAATTTGTTAAAATTTATCAATTTAAATCTCCAACTGCTTTGATTTAATATTTAAGCGCCATCATTTGTTTAAATAAGATGTAATGTTTCGGAATTAGGAAAAATGAAATCAAAAGTAAAAAAAGCAATCCGTTTAAGTTCATTTTTGAGAGTTAATATTAAAAATATTTAAATTATTACTAAAAGTGACATAAATAAATAAGTGTACTTCGCTGACCCTAATCTTTAACGATGATGAAAACGGCATGAACAAACACGAACTACCATTTAGAACAAAACAATAAAAATATAGTCTATTACTACCTTGTCAAACTCATTTTTTCAATTAAAAACAGATAAAGATTTCACTATTTAAAAAAGAGAAAAAGAGATGCAGAAAATGACAATATAGAAGTTCTCCATATGGAGTTAGGAAACAAGAAACTTTCGTTCTCAGTTTGTATATCAGCCCCGGCTTCAGCCTAACGGAACACTCGCAGGACATCTACAAACGAAGTCTTATGGAAGATCAAAACTATATCTAAACAGGTATCTTGGTATTCTCCGAAATTTCCAACTCCACCTTCCCTCTCCTCAATAATACTTCGAGTTGTGTATCATCTTCTTGCTTGCATCAAGTAGATCAAATTAACACTTCCAAATATTTTCCCACAGAGAGAATGTGAGACAATATCTATTTAAACATCGAATTGAGATAAAGTGATTTTAATATCTTTGAAACAAAGAAAATTATTGATTAGAACTCGATTAGGGTGATCGAGGGTAGAAAATGCTTTTGCCTCTTGATCAGAAATGATATTTTCTGCATAGTTTCTATTTCTTATTTAACTAATAATGCTAAACTTCCTTTTTCAAAAAGATGCAATTATTTCCAGGCAATTTTAGGTAGCTAAGGGTGACTAGATACCCACACTTTGATTATATCTGCTTTGTTTCAATTGTAATAGTATGCATTGCGAAGTGATTGTGTTTACTGATAACAGCAACACAAACTTAAAGTGAGGAACTAATGAGATTTCGAGGGAAAATTTACACGCCCTGATGGCAACGCTGCGCTTCACCGGAAATTGCCAACAGCAGAGGAATTATGTCAGGCGTAAGGCTGTCCGGAATCCAGGAGGTAGTACTAGATGGTGGGTGATTAATATATTGTGAAATAAATTTAGATGAATTTTAACTAGATTAAAATGTTAATATTATAAATACTTGATTTAGAGTGCTAAACATTTCAAATATGCGATCTCCTATCTAGTCATTTTCATTATCTACATTTGATTCACAAAATTAATAATCGAATATATTATAATAACCCGCAACAAGGCAAAAACGCTACAATTTTCCACTGTGGGAATACAGTTGAAATCGGTCAACATTAGAACAAATTTATGATATCGAGATAAAATTGAGAGTAAAGTTAGGAAGTCAGGAAGTCTTGGTTTATTTGATTTTGGATTCGTGTTGTGCGGTGGCATGGTAGTTCATATTTCAAAATTTGAATTTCAAAGTTCGCAACCTGGACTACTAAACAAATTCTCATTCACGATGGCCAGTGCTTATTGGTCGGTTGTTTACTTATGAAGGTTGTTCCTACTAAATCAAACCATTTTTACTTCCAAAGATGGAGAAAACAGAATGATCTTAAATGATATAAAGCAATTTCTAGATTTTAACGTAGCAGAGATTAGATGGCTACGATTTTTGACTAAACGGAGCTCAATAAACAGTGAATAACTTTTTAACTTGAGTAGATAAATATGCGTTATTAAAGAATCTATAACTTTTTGATCAGTATTTGGGGAAGTAAATGTTTGTTGAATATAAATTATGAAATATTTATTGTATATTCTTTGAGAATTCACTTTAGGCGTAATCGACTTGGAAAATGAGAAAATTGCTATGTAATCGCCTTTATTACTTCCACGATCTTCAGCATAAAAAAGAAGGCAGAATTCACAGCGTGAAAACCTGCCTCAAAAAGCAAGAAAATGACATTTTTACTTATAAATAGAAAATAGAATTAATATGCGTTATAATAAAAATGAGTCACACTCAGAACAAAGGAAGCTTAATACTTGGGGTACTAAGCTTCTAGAGTATTTTTGGGAAATAGTTAAGAGAAGAGCAGGGTGAATGCTTACCACAGGGCCATCTTCATTCTATTCTAATGGATGGGTAATTTACTCTTAGGGAAATCTCATTCAGACAGATACAAGTTGTTAAACCTTAGAAAATGTCTTTCACAAAAGAGTGAGATCAAGTGGAATCACGGTTTTGATCTTTTACTTGGAAATTTCACAACTTTCCTCGGGATTTTTATTCGAGGTCCGTTGAGTGTCTTTAGAGAAGCCTAAAAAACCTAACGACTATTTATTACAGAGCTTTCAGCGATCCAGTGTATTGTAATGTTGAATATATATGCCTAATTGCTCCATGCAAAGCAACTTTGTAACGAATCAAGATTTGAGAAACACAATGTGATAGTTAAAGTAATCAACTGCTCCATTTTTATACACAGTTACTTAGACTTTCAACTCGAGGCGCATTCATGTAAAGCAAAACTAACCACCTAATCATAACCACCTTGAATCTGTACAGAAATTGAAGAAAAATAGATTTCAGCTAAAATACCGACTTAAAACGTCGATGCATGCATCCTTGTATGACCAGAAATTTCCCATTCTCAAGAGTATCCCCATTTGAAAGTCAGGATTTTGAAATTCATGAATCACCTTGTCCATGTAAATGATAGGTCTTCATAATTAAGGTAATAAAAACGAAATGTCGACACTTGAATAACTAATTAGAAGGCAAGTCTGTAGGTAAATCAGACTATTCCACAAAGTTCTTAGCTCTAACTTCCCATTGCTAGAAACTCACTGTGTCTATACAATTATCAACGGAGTTTGGTCAAACTTTATGACATCAAGCCCGTTCTTCTCAATTCTGAATTAAGTTATTCTCAATTAACATATTTATTTAATAAAACCTACTGGCTTGATTGTTATGGTAAGTATTTTTACTTAGTGAAAATGTGACATAACTTTCAATGGTGAAAAGGACTGGAGAAATTTTGCAATTATTTGTACTAATGCCAAATTACTGTCTACAAAATAATTGTAGACTACAGTGTGTCTGGACAATTTTAAACCTCCATTAGATAATGGTACTGTAAAATTATTTTTCTGCAATCCTCAGTTCATCTGGACTTCATAGCTCTACATTTGAATATCTAATTTCGTACACTATCGTTTAGTATCGAAACAAAATAGAAATGAATCATGAAATTCCAAGGAGGTAAAGTGCAGGATATTGAAAAGATATCGAGAATAAAGTCAGAATGTCAGATTTTTGGGGTTATGTGAGAGAATATTGCCTTAATGGCTGGTCAAATTTCATAATTTGCCATGGAATTACAAGCTAAATTCTCGTTCAGAATACCCGCTTCTTATTTGCTATTGAGTAATGAAAATGGTCAACCTTGTTACTTCGGTGTACTTTTTCTTTCAAAGATCAAAGGAGCACGATGATACTCCTGTAAATCTTTGCTTCTGGTGCACTGGTGAAACAGTGGCTAATGTACAAATTTAGTAATCACAGGCTCGATACCCTCCGGAGTACATCCAGTGAAGGGAGTGATCAAACATACTGGCTAAGTTTGACTAATAAAGAAGGGCGATTAGATTCCAGTCTCTCATCAGAGAAAGTCTATGATGATAGTTTTCTGCCAATATTTATGCGGGAAAACGCCTTTTTAAACTCTCGTTAGCTTCATATGTCAGATGGATATTCTTCAAAGCCGAGGCATAACAGAACGTAAGACCCTCAAATATAACCAGTTTTTATTTATTTAAGAACAAAATAGCCTCAACAGCTACTCAAGTTAAAGAATCTATAATTTTATAACCGAAATTGCCTATTTTTACTCATTTCACTCGAATGAATATAACATAAGCGGGTCTCCGTCCCCTGTTTTCTTCATATCTTCTGCGCCAACTGTAACCGATCTCTTTGATCAAGAGGACTTAAGACTTACTAAAGTTATTTACCAAAAAATATACGAATTATTGATAATAAATCTTACATAATATAATTCTCCACACTTGTAGCTCCCCCCCTCGGTTCACCAAATTTCTCAAAAACATATTTTCGTAGAATTTCGATTCCATCTTTCTTGTGAAGCCGATGTAGCATCATTGCCCCATAAATATTCCAATCATCTGGATGTGATTGATTTTTGTCCAACGATCGTAGCCATGCAAGAGGTCCTGGAAGTGACATTATCCCATACTCGGAAGTGAATCTTGTCACCGGATAAGTGCACTCGTCCCAGAGATCGTCAACGTAGGAATAGAAGTGAACATCACCGGCAAGCGGGTCCTGTTAAATGAAATCAGAATGATGAATGCTTTTCAATATTATTATTGACTATCAATTAAGACCATAAACTATATTTCGTGCCTGTTGTGCAACAGTCAAAGTGCTTATCTTTGAAACCAGATGACAGAGGTTCTTGAATTACAGGAAAACTGGCCGATTTTTCTACCAAAGGGGTTCCATGATACTACCTTCCCGCCTAAGATGAGTGTTAGAAAACCCCTTCATCAGAAGGCTTTAGAACCTTTTCCAAATGAGTTCTACGGTAAGTTGTTACCGGCACTTTCAGACGATAATCTTTCTTAACGCCCGCTTAAAAATGTTGGTAATGAATAAAAGGAAAATATATTTATATTAAAAACTAACATTGAATCATGACATAATGTATGAAGCTTCGCCCTAATTCTTTCTCCTCACTTATTTGACTGACTCCCGATTTAAAAATTCTTGTCTCACACTTGGCTCATAAACACGGCTTTAGCTTTCCTAATTACCTCTTTTCGCTTTTCTTTAGATACTCGTTGACGGGTTATGACCCAATAGTTATCCACCTATGGAGATTCATTAAAGTATAATTCTTGTTAAATGTTTACTTTCTTTTGGGAAACAAAGGATTTACATTTCGTATCTACTGATTTTTTTGTCTGGTAATGTATTGTTATCAAAAAAGTACCTGCGGATTTGGATCGATGCCATATGGGTCCTTTGAAGCATCTCCATTACCCGGGGAGGATAAAAGAACTTTACGCGGAATGTAGTCGACAGCTTGGCCTGATGGAGCCTCATTTTCCTCCACGATCTTTGCAATTGAGTCCTTAAATCGCCGTCGATATTCCAGTTTGTCTGTACCAGGTCCATACCAACTCTGAGCTGCCGCGACCTCAACCTCATTGTTTGTGGCCCAAATAACAATAGCTGGATGATGATGAAGACGTCTTACTTGTTGCCGAATTTCTGTTTCGACGCTGTCTGGCCTAGAAGTATTATAAATAGGACATTTTTCTCTACGAAGCAGGTAGATATGATTATGAGCTCAGAAAATGAGAATGCCTGGGTGTATTTTTAAAGGAATAAATACTAAGAATGTGTTTTTAATAATATGAGTAGAGTTTATGTGTGTCTACAAGATTTAAATTCGTGATAAAGAATCGTATCGATGCACATTAATTAATCAGAATAATTAAATTAATAATTAGTGTCAGCAAGAAAAGTACAGTGTGAAGACTATCGGTGAGTATCGGTGAATACTCACATGCATTTGTAAACGTTGTATCACAGTGGGGGATAGCATCTTTTCTGATAATCTCGCATTATCCCACTTAGGCAAATGACTTGATTTATTCCCCAAAAGCTATTCTATGATATCGACATATCTTCCAAGCCTATTTATAAGAAAGCGTTTCTGACAATAGTCTTGGAAAGCACAAGATGTTACATCATAGAAACCATCGGGTGGGAAGCTTGAATTCTATACCCTCTTCCTCCATTGGTCACACTTAACCGGTATGGTTTACCATTCCACTAACTGAGTGGACACCAAACCCACAATATCTAATTTCGCATTTAAGCAAGTTGGTCCCTGCACTTCTAGCACCCATACTTGCTTCAAAAATTATTTTTTTTTGACTTTTCAGCAATCAATACTGGCAATACCAACCGTTCTAAATTTTATTCATAGACCATCCTCTGGTACCGGAAATGCCTACTCAAAAAGTCTTAAGTTATGTTCATCTGCTGTTTCCGTCCGGCAGCTAATTCATAACATCAACTGAAATTGTTTAGTTTAGTCAGAATAACGCCATCGACAAAACAAATTCAGTTAAATATACATCAAGATTTTAGGGATCAACACTTTCTGGCCTCTAAACGTTTCTGTTGGCTAATGAGCCTAGGAACTGGTAATCTAACTCAGAAACTTCAAGAGCGAGCGAACAAACAAGATCAGTATATTTGATATTCATGCACCGAAGGGGATAGGAGTTCGGAACAAAATTTATTAAAATAAAACAGTAATTATTATGATTGATTTGTAAAAGGACAGGGCAGTGCTCCAGCTTTTCATGAGACTCGAATGAAAGAACCGAGTTATTTGATAAGTGTACTCTTACTAATCGTTATGCTTCATTTAACAAATTTAAATTATTTTTTTAACTGCATTTAATAAAAATTTTGTTAAATATTTTGAAGTTTAGTCATCGAATAAAAGGAAGATGTATAGTAAAATAAATAATAAATAAAAGATAAATGATAAGTTTTAATCTCTTCAAATTAATAATTTTTCTATTGCTCAAAATAATAAACAGCGAGCGAACAATTAAACATTTAAAGCCAAAATATTCACTTTATTTAAACAAAATTTGCCCTAGCAACTAAATTTGGACATTTAAATTTGCACAAAGTTTCATTTAAGCTTTTTAATCATAAAACGGTAATCCGGTAATCAATAAAGCCCCCTAACATACGTAACTGCTTTGAAAATTAAATTCCATTTTTATTGTGATGTACGAAAAACATAAAAGGTTCGAAGAGAGAGAAGTTAACCTCAAAAAAGCGGCTTAAGATTTCAATTATCATCTTGAAACAAGTATCAAAAAATGCCATTTTAATGGTACCGAGCTTTCATTTTGGAGGTGTACAAACTCCAAAATTTGTTTTTGAATCCGAATATTGTCAGGATCAGTTTTTAATATTTTGTGAATGTCAAGGCTTCTGTAATCACAAAGCGGTATTAAAACAAATCATTCTGAACTGGCGGTAAGAAAATTCACAAAGAGAGTGCGAAAGTCGAGCAATTAAAAGGCAAAAGTTAGCAATCGGTCAAACGGTCAATTAAGAGTTCATATTGAGTCAGCTTGAATGAGCCATCATTGTTCTAATTTCATCATATATTAGTTACTATCTTGGAGCTGCTCTCGACTGCCAGATTTCGTGCGATTCATTTTAAATTAATGAACCAGTTAATTAGCTCTGAACTTCGGGAATGTTAAGTTTCTCTTAAATCTAATTATCTTTTCTTGAAACTAGAATTTTTCCCATATTAGATCATGGTTTAATAAATCAAAAAGGGGGACGCTTACTGAAATTGAAATGGATATGAAATGACGAATTGATTCCTCCTTCTTCCTCGATATGAGCTTCAGTGAGTGTTAATACCGGTAGTAAAAGTGCTGTGAGAGTTCGACAGAATTAAATGTAGTGCTAGCTCCCAACACGATTAATAATCTTCTCAGAAGCTAATAAAATATAATAATAAAATTTTTTCAGTTTTACACTAGGAAAACGTTGTGTGTAATAAGTGAGAAAGAAAGGCTTAGGTTGTAATAAAGAGTAGCAATTCAGACACGATGAGATAGTTGGCCGACCCTTCATATGATAATTAGGACGTGAGGAGTTGTAAGTCAGCATCTGAGTACTACAGACTATCTCATTGTTCATGCTTTGTTATTTATTTACATAAATTTTTCCAGAAAATGTTAAAATTCACAAATATAGAATTATCTTTAACCTTCATGATTTCCATATTTATTCAGAAGAGAAGACATCCCAAAACTTATAAACCAATCGAAAATTAATAAGTAGATAAGGATATAATAAGTTTTGGTCATTTAAATGCCCCCAATTCTGTATACCAACCGTTTACACTTGAATAAGCCTTACGAAATAGTGGAAAATAATTTTTTTACAACTTCATTCATTGTAAATTTCTATCCAATTGTGAATATGAACTTGAACAGTCCGTAGCACCTAAATCAGTCGTAACAGTTATTTCCTGATCCTGGAAGTATGTTATTTCGAGAAAAATATCGCATTGGAATAGAATTGCCCCAGTAAGAAGATAAGGATATCCCCTAATTGTTCTCTGTTTGAAATTTTGAACCCACACAAGAAATTGAAGTAATTCTTTGCCTGATTTTAAATAAGTAGCTCAAGTGATTGGCGAATTGAAATTGATAGGAATCAAATTTCCTCCAAAGAATTGATAATTTTTTTTAAAAATTAAATATGATGAACTAGTTAATATTTCAAATCAGCTTTAGTAAATAAAAAATGCATTATATGGGAATATGTAATCAAAAACAAACATTTATTAATACTGGAATTCATTTCCGCAGAAATTAAAATTGTTTAATATTGTCACAACCCTATTACCCCGCCCCCAAAATGACCACCTATCTGTTCAATTTAATTCACCTTTTTTTGTAAGTCTAGATTTAAACAAAAATTCCATATAGTGCTATATTTAAACCATTGTTACTACCAGAATTTTGAGTAGATACCCTTTGCATTTTGCATTTAAAAATTTCCTAACTAAAAATGCATCTATTTCATTACCAATGGGTAAGTATTAAAT
>CAADRB010000076.1:427773-478585 GCA_900708905.1 Hymenolepis diminuta
TAAACACTTTTGAAAATGTTTGAATTTGACAAATTTATTTTAGGTTGCACAACTCAGAGATAAATCTCGAATGTTAATACCCAACATCACTTTTTACTGAAATATGCGTTTTAGCTCAGCTCGATTACTTAAAATAATCTATCAAGTTAATATGTAATAAGTGAAAAAAGAAATTTTTGAAAACTGATTTCGGAATTGAAGTCCACTCTATCTTTTAGGCCAGAATTTGAATATTAAGTCGAAAAAATGTTTTGCCAAATGTTTGTCTCAGACGTTCAAGTGACACATCTGAACTTTTTCCGGCTTACGTCAGTCATCTGAGAGAAGAAAAGCCATTAATAATTTTAGAAACATAAAATTTTGTTTGTTGTTTAAGAGTTTATGATAACATAAAAAATTATTTTGTTTAAATCATTTATGTTATTTTCCTGTCTCTTAAATTTATGTCATAACGTTTAAATTAGTATTATTATTACCCACAGTAGTATATAAAAATTGTGCAACTTTTAACTGTAAGAAATAAATGACCTTGAATAGCAGCAAGTCCAACTAATTATAAAGTTGAAGCTGATCAAAAAATTGTAGTGAGCCACGTCAAAGTACCAAAGAGTCCTACTTCACTCGATTTTTGAACTCGGGTTGCATAGTGTTTTTATAAATGAGCAGTTTGAATTTCGAAGTCCGAAATTTCATGAATCATCTCCTGGATTGAAGTAAATGCCCGTCTACGATGTTCAGTGCTTATTCTAATCAAGAGAGGCCGATCTTGCCACCGCAAATCATTTTTTCCTCGGATGTTTGAGAAGGCAAATTATTCTGGAGTTTACAACTTCAACCTTGCAAAGATGAGATATCTAGACATTTATTATTTATTATTTCATTTACTATTCAATTATAAAAAATGAACTAGTAGGACAAAAATATTTTGATCAATTTGAACTAATCAAACATGAACTCGCAGAAAGGTGATTAAGCAGAAATTGAAAATGAATAGGGGCGTCTATAAAACCTTATTTCATTTGATTTTGTTATTTCTAACCTGAGTTACTAAGGCTATTCATGTCTACATGTCCATGTGATTACTTTGAATGAGTGAATGCTCAGTCGCGAACTGTAGTGAGTTGCGAACTCTGCTAAACACGTCATCATTGGCTCGTTTACACACTCTTGGGTATAAAATGATATGGATAAATCAAGTTACACGACCAACAACTGAATTACATCACCCAGTCAACAGGCCGTAAATACAGTGGACACAACCTCATCCACGTATCTCGGAGTTAAATAATGAAGAGTGAACATTAGAACATTGCAAATTGAACCCTCCCCATAAAATCACTGCTCCTGACTTGAAAAAGTAGGACCCGTTGCCTTCATAAAATTGATACTGTTCGCTGTTTCAATTTCTAACTGAACTCTTTTCATTTATTTCCATCCTTCTCACAATAAGTAAAACCACTCGCATATATTTATTCTAAACGCTGCGATACTAACCGGATTATGGTAGCGGGTTCACTAGAATTCTCTCGATGTCAATATAAAAATTTAAAAATTACTTTTCCCTTGTCAAAGTTCATATAATGCTTTTAATGGTTAATCTTCACTAACGGTAAACATTGGTTACATTCGAAGTAGAGCAATTCACTAAATATGACTTGTTTAACTCCCCTGAAAAATTGTTAATTTTGTGCAATCTGCCCCGAATGAATGGAGAGATTTTGTTGTGTTTCTGATGCTTTCATTCATAAGAAAGGAACTTCATTTATTTTTGTATTCTATCCTTTTTTCTTGACTTGCAGAGCAAATCCCTATAACAGATTCTTTGTAACGAGAAAACTTAGTGAAATCAGTTCATTAGTTAGTGTAAGTAAAGAAAGCTTTGGGAGGAAAAATCCTACTATTCAGCTCTAGTTTCTTTCTTTGTTTAACACTGAAACAAAGTAAAGGTATGAATGCAAGAAAGGATGCAAAATTTGCTTTAACGGAGGAGCGACGCCACTTGTCTCTGCAGCTTTTAAATTGAGATAGTAGACGAAGCAGTTGAAACTCATTTCTAAAAATAGACCGAAATCAATCTATTGTTTAAGCATCTTCATGTTCTGCCTCTTTACGGGATGGGTGTGGTTGGTGGTTGGAGTTTAATTTTTAATGACACTCATTATCGATCAGTAGACAGGAAAATTACCATGAAAAATATTAGAAAAAGTTCAAATAAACAAAAAATTATCATTATTTTGTCTTTTCGTTAAATTATAAAGATAAATTTTGCCATAAATTTTTAAAAAAATCAGTAATAAATTCAGCAGAAATTAACCGCGCTGGTTCTTAAATTTATTTCCCAAAGAATATATAATATTTTAAGAGTTTTGCTCTTAACTCCTTAATGAGTGATACGAAGTGAAAAAAAGAATAATATTTTCATACTGAAATAAAATTGCATTTTATCAAAATTTTATCTCAATGATTGTTTTGTAGTTCTTATAGGTTAAGTAATGATATTTGGGTTAACTTTTGATAGCTCAGTACTTGGCAATGAAAATAATCGATAATTTGATATCCACTGTTTTTTATGAGTAAAAATAATCAAAATTTATATATATATACCGTTTGATTAACTTTCGGATAAATTTTTCTCATCATAGAATAAGCGAATACGAGTTAGTTGAGATAAATTACTTTTTATAATTAACTTTAGAATTGTCTAGAAAACTGCTCGAGAACTACTTAATCATCATTATTATATCATTTGTTTAAATGAACAGAACGTAAGGCGGTGGATGGAAAGGAAGAAAACGCGTTCACTTCTCACTAGCAGACCACCTGCACGAATCAAGAAAAAAAATTGCTCCCGCCCAACGTTTGGCCAATCCAGAGATTAAATACTAACCAATTATCTCAATTGACAGTAACAAAGCTACAATTTCCTAGTTTGCTTCCTCTATCACAACACTTCTTCCCCCATTCTCCCATTTTACTTACAATACAAACTCCACCCTAAAAGTGATAGTTGCAGACCCACAGCCTTGCGACTACTAAACTACTTAAACCGCCGGCGCACTCAACTAAAAACAAACATAGAAATAAACAAAACAACCAACCGCAGCAGGAAAAGTTAAAAAAGCGGAAATGAGAAATACCAGAGCTTTGTTTTAAACTCTACTCCGGAAATGGCTATTATATCTAAACATATCGTTATTATTTTCTCAAAATTATATGTGTAGTAAATGGTAGCCTTAAGGTTAGATGAATTTTGTATAATTTATTATCAAATCGCAATATTATATTAAACTGAATTTTCAGAGTCATTATAGAATGAATAATTAATTAAAGTGTATATCATCCGTTCATGTAATTATGATAGTATTTTGATATTTCAGTTGATGATTACCTGGTAAGGAGTAAATTGGATCCTAAATGTTCCATTAAACAGGCAATTCATGAAAATGTTGAGCCTCTATCAGAAAATCAACAGCTCAATAAATCTTTAATTAAAATAAAGCATTATCTATTTTTATTCGATATTGACATCTAGTTTCATATTATTCTCCATTATTGATACATAAAAATGCATTCTAATAGGGAAAAAATGTACGATTTATTCGCATTGTCATGGACATTAATAATTATGTTACATAATGCGCCTTCCCCATCGAATGCCCTCGATATTCTACTACCGACTCGTTGTTAAAACTACACCAAACGATATTTGTTCGAGCCGTCTCATTATTATTTCTAGTAGGCAGATGTATCAATATTTAAATTTTGATACCATTTCTAGGTCAAATTCTAAGTTTAATTAGGCTACTATCGAGAAACGCTATTTGAGTACCATCAACGTTATTACTGTCAGCATTCGACTTACTCTCCATCCGCAGGTTTCTTGTACATCGCACAGGCAAACATCATATCCTGCCAAATCATGATTCCAATTTGACTTGCCAGATCGTAGAATCTCCGATCTTCATATCGTCCGCCACCCCAGACTCGAAGCATTTGAATTCCCGCTCCAACAGCTGAATAAAGCAACTCTGAATCTCGGACTGTTCTCAGTTTTCCTTGGCTATCCTTTCGTGGTGGAAAAAAAGTTGAAGGAATCCAGTTGCTGCCCCGAACGAAGATTGGTACGCCATTAATTCGAAAGAAGAATGTTTTTCCATGGCTTTGGTTATTTACTTTAACGTCCTCCTATTTTGAAGAAAATTTTCATAGTTTTTAAACATTTATATTCCCTGAATTCAAAACCCTAGACTGATAGCATCATTGAAAACTGTAGTGAATCTACTCTTTTCTTTCTTCTGTTCAGAATATTTACTAAAATTGATAAGCAACTAACACAATAGCAACGTAGCATCTATTTTGAGAAGATATGAACCTAGTGCTGAACTCAATCCAGACTATGAATATGTTACTTTTCAGAATTATAACTTCTAAAAATTCGTCAATTTCATTCAGAACTTATTAAAAATAAATTTGAAATATTATATTTTGTACGTTTGAAGTGAAAAGCCTCCCAATAACGGAGTTTTATCTAAAATATTAACGAGTCAGACTTTTATGATACCTTTAATTATTTAAAGTTCCAGAATCATTGCATCAATGAAACCTAACCAGATTGTAGATGTAGTTCTAAAGATAAAAAATCTTAATTCTTTTAGAAAACAAGAAGACCTTCCCAAGTTAATGATGCTTTAAAATTTATCCGGCAAATTTGTAAGTAATAATTCAATTTTGATCAAAATAAAATGGAAATATTGTTTGAAATTAAAGAAATATTTCGTAAACTAAATTTTAACTGTGTCACACATGGAGAAATAAATATCCTGGGATAAAAGATTTAAAACGTTTTATTTATGACTTTTAAATCAGCTCAAAGTCATATAATTTGTTAGGATTTTATGTTAGATTCAACCAACTCTTTTAGGGGGCTTTCTAGAATGTTCCATACGAAGGTTCTGTCGAGTGCTGGGTGGGATTTCTGGAGTTCCATTATTTCTAAGTGGTGGGAGGCCAAAAACATCCATGATGATATTCAAGGTACCTGTTTTCAGTTTTTGATTATTTTTTTTCTGCTTACCCCGAACGGCGATGGTTGTGATTAGACACCCAAGTTTGGCCGTCGACATCCATTTCATATAGCCGATGCTTTCCCCCTACATGTCATTTGGCCGATGATTCCGCACGTGAATTGCTGTGTCGATTGCTAGAGTCTTTTTTGTGCATGAAGATTGACTATGGAGGGTTGAATCCTTTGGAAGTAGATTACGGTAGATCATACTAAGGTTACGTCTCATAAAAGTTTCAGCAAGATTATAGTCGTTTAAAGCTGATTTCGATTCATTAAAAAAATGCGTCGAGAATCTTTCCGTTGCCCTCTCCCAATGTGACTTCAGAGTGTCAACGAATTGCTCTGTCTGACCATTTGATTGAGGATGTTATGGTGGAGATTAACCGTGTATGATACTACGACTCCGGCAAAAGTCTTGAAAGAGGGCCGAAAAGAACTGGATGTCGCTATCGGCTTCAGTGGTCTCCGGTAGTCCATGAGTTGAAATATATGGCAAAAACTACCAATCAACATGGTAGTTATAGTGGACTCTAATGGAATAACTTCGGACCACTTTTAGTGCTAATCTACAACGGAAAGGTATGAGAAATCAATGACAAGTCCAGCAAAATCATAGTGTGTATATGAACCTATGAACTACAGTTATAAGCCGAAGAATAGGTTCCTGGTGTTGGGAGAAAACCGCCTCGATATCCTTGCCCATTTCAGACCATTATGCTAATACAATTACTATAGATTTTATGCGGCTAGCACCCGAATGACTGCTGTGGAACTGTTGTAATAGAATTTGTCTAAGCGTCGAAAGAATGACGGCATGATCCACAAACATTAGGCATGCATTAACCACAGACAGATTATCATGCCGTCTATAAATTTGCAGGAGATCGTCCCCTTGGTTTTATGCTGGCTGTGTCATAAATTGCGCGGATTGAGGCATTGCTGCAGACATTTTATGCACCAGACGCGTGAGCTTGGCGTCAGAATCAATGAGAGCTGAATCATACGTGAGATTCGCCATCTTAACTCCTTTTCTGTCCATTTCTCGCAGCTTCGCGTTAGGACTTTCCTCCATTAGTCTCAATGGACAATTTCTTAGTGGTAATCAAGGCTTCGTTTGAAGTCCGGAGATTTAAATAAGACATCTGAATTGTTCTTCTGTTAAGGTGCCAAAATTAAATTTTTCACAGTGAAAGTTCAAAACACCTGCGAAGTCGTACAAGTTCTCATCATGTCCGATCGAAAGTATGAGCCAATTAAAGCAAGCTTTGAAGAGTGAGAAGTTTTGGCCAAAAATTTCTTTCACGATGTGTGCAATTTCACAGTAACAGAAGAATCCACAGGTTTGGAACTTCCAAATTTACCCGAAAGAGCTTTTACTTCTCCAGGTAGACTGTTGAACATCTCCAACAATACCAAAAAATTCCGACTGTTGGGACTTGTGAAACCTTCAGTTTGAGCATTGTGGAAAATGTCTGGGAATTCGGTTATTGCTGTCCGCCACTTTTTGTCACCTAAAAAGCCTCCCAAAACAGCCACAATCCCCCCGAAATGGATAATCACACGGAATTATACAAAACTTCAGTATTTTCTTCAAATTATGCCTATCAGCGATCCACAATTTTAGTATACTTTAACAATTATAAAAAATGTAAATATTATCGCGAATTGTTACTTTACTTTCTTTCTTAGATATTCGGTTTTATCCAACGATAATTGAATTTGTTTTACTAATAAATATAACTTTAGAATTTAATGTTTTAATTCATTCAAATGGGAAAAAATTGTCTAATTTTAAAATTAACTGTCAAATTTCATAACAATCACGTAAGTTAAATAACTAACGATGCCCAGCTGGTTCTATCTACTCACAAGGTAGCTGGATATTACCTGCGCGTATGATTTTATAGTGAAAAAAATTTTCTATTTAATATTTTATTTTACCCAATATGGAAATATATTTTCAAATTAGTAGTTTTAAAGTGGTATCCTCCCTACTGAGATTGAGATTTGAGAATATTATTTCCACTTCCACAATAGGATGACAGTAAGTCTTTTTCAATGACTCTGTGGTTGAATCCTATTTCAACTAAAATGGAATCTTGTTTTAATTGAAGACGTCTTTTTGGTTAATGGGCGTCTATATTTATTTCTAATTTCATAAAAATCTTTTTTAAACAGATGACCCTCTTTGCAAAACGTATCATTTTGGTGTTCGTGTTCGAGGTACAACATATCCAACGCAAGCAAAGCCAAATAATCTCATTTCAGGATATCAACGAAATGAATATCGCATTTAAGAGGTACCACTCGGAGTTGATGTGAGCCATTTCTTTATAAATAACCTTTTATGGGAGCTGATGTTTTCAAGATCTTAGAAATCGGCAAAAGATACACGAGCAATTTATGTGATAAACGTTGGAAATAAATTTTTATAAATTCAATAATTAAAATTACTTTTCACACTTTACAAACTTTTATAATAATTCAGTGCATCGGTGTTTCTGAAAATTGATTGAATGCACTCTGATTCGGTATTTAATTCTGCATTAATACTACTCCAATCAAAGCTATTAAATATTTTAAAATAATTAGTAACTTATTCGCTTAATTTAAACAAAATGCTAAAATTGTAACTTCGTAGGTAAATTTAATGGAAAATTAAATTCACTTTTTTTTCCCCAAGTTAACCAAAATATTTATAATTAAACCCCGTTAGAACTTGCCGATAATATACTTATAATTTAATTATTTTCTGACCCAATTTGAATTTATGCCAATGCTTTCATATAAAAAAAATTTCCCATAAATTTAATTAAATCTTAGTTACTTATCAAGTAAAATATATATGTATCATTTTGGTAAAAGAAGGTCAAATAGGAAAGTAGACTTGGAAAAATTAGGGCGGTTGAGGGGGACTTGGAGAGTACGCCTAGAATGTGAGCACATGAGAATGTAAAAAAGTGATTGAAAGAATAAAACACTCGTTTGGGAGTAGTTGGGACTTGTGTACGTCAATAAAACCGATTAATATCATTAATAAAATAAATAATTGTAGAAAACATGTCGTATAAACGTAAATAATTTCGTTGTATTCAAAAAGTTTGCAAGAAAAGAAAGCGAAATCAGAGCTCGAAATATTAAAAAAAGGCAATTAATTACTGACTCTTTGTGTTTATTTCAATCGAAATAATTTATCTCTGTTTAATTTTACAAAATATTTCAATATTTCAATTTTTATGATTTAACAAATGAATTTTCAACGGTTTAATTATCAAAACAATACGTTTTGATATAATTTATGGGAAATAATTATTAGCTATCCGAAATTTTAATTTATTTTAATTAATAGCACAAAGCAGGATATCGAAAGTTGTCTCAGCAAACACTCAAAAGTAATTCGACAAATTTTACGCTTTAATTGTTTTTTTTCTTTTTTTAAAACGTTCAGATACAGCATATTTAACATCCTTCTGCATTTTTAAAAAAAAATAATTCAATTTGGTGCTTTCAAATTAAAAATTCCATTTATAACAACGCCAAAGTCCTTAACAATATGAATAGCCCCAAAGCTTGGTGATAGGCGAGATTTAGTACGGATGCCTTCTTGATCCCGCTTAAAACATTGGCCACGCCATAACAACTGATACACACAAATAGCATATTTTAACAAACTTATATAATTTTTAACCGTTGCTCAAAACTTAAATAATATATTTTTTCTTGAATATAATTATTTTTTTAATCAATAATGTAATAATTAACTAACTCGTAGGGAGAAGAAAGGAGTCTATCAAAAATGAATTTCGCCTTTGTTCCAGTTTATCAAAATTTCACTCTTATCTGGTGCTGGATATACTATTTTAATGTTATTACTTCGAGTGGTGTAAAATGTGTAAAGTTGTAACATTCCTATGCTCAATTTTTAAAAGAGATTTATAATCATGCCTTACGATTTTATTAAATAGACATTTTTAATAGACATCACGTTACAGCTCACAATAAACAATAAATCCCCATTTCAGTATTTTTAGAATAGAGTTATCAGAACTATCTCTTTCTCTCGTTATGAATCTACTCTCAATAAATTCTTTTGTGCAAATCGTTGCCCTTAGAGATATCTAACTTCAAAACCTACATTCACTTATAAGCTTTATCTTGGCTTATATCAGCTACAAACCCCGCGACTCCAAACAATGGAAGTTGCGTCATCGTCAAATCCATTAAAACTGGTCAGTCTCTTCTTCACCATCAGAAGTGCCTAAATCACTTTCTAAAATGGCATGAGGATGCAAGTCTTTCAAAGTTCAGATTTGAGTATCTTTGAATACATGTTATTTCGAAGCCAATAACACACTTATTTGCAAAGGAAAACTCTAGAACACAAATATGTTTTCATTTTATGTTTCAAAATAATCCCTAAGAAAAAAATTTCCCTTTTTTTACAGAAATTTCACTATTCAAGTCAAATTTTTCTATTTTAGCAAGGAAATCTCCAACTCCTTTGATTTCGTGCTGGTGTGTGTATATATATATATATATGTATATGTATATATCCCGTAGCAATAAAACAAGACAACGTTATAAAAGATTTTATTGGTGACTGAAATTAAAAATTAATTTAGAATCACACTGTTAGTAGTGTTTGTGAGTGGGCGAACTGATCGCCTTTTCTCAGCAAATAAACATGAAATTTGTTTCAATGGATGTCTCTTGTACTCTGGAGTAGGAAGAATGACAACTTTTCAGTGAGTATACTTTAAGCTACTTTTCACTCGGTAAGAAGTGTGCTATGGAGGAAATATTTACGGAATTTAAAGAACAGTGTTGCTAAAAATCGAAATTTTTTAATTATTCTAAAGCTTTTTTTGTAAATAATGCTCACTCGAGAAAGTGTTGTCTAGCGCTCATCTTGAGTAGAGTTTAGCATCATAGATCATCCCTGGTGAAAAATCGACTTCTCTCACTCTCTGTACTAGCCAGACTGAACCAGAGGAGTATCTCGCTCATTGAGTATGTGCCTTAATTCCCTAAAAAAAACCCCCCAATCACCCTTTGTTTCATTCAATTGGTAAAATTGTTGATTTTAATGTATTTTTCTCCCTCTACCTTCAAGGTGATGGGTAAACTCCTCCAAAATTTTGAGCTTTACTCTGCCACTGAGTCAATTTTTCGACTTACCGATTACAAGACTGACACCTTTCTCCTGTACCCGTGTATAATAATAAATGTTCTTTCCACTTTGTGGATGCTAGGAAGGACAAGAGCTTACCGAACTTTCTCGGTTCTCTAGTGGTGGTTTCTGAGCTAGAGTTATACTTTATCAATTTTAGAATCAAACGCGGATGTAACTGGCGAAAAAAACACATATCTAATAAACACTAAATATGCATCAAGAAGATCCACTCCAGACCCATATAATAAGTATGGTTTCTGAAAGATCCCTACTTGTGCGTAATAATAGCGATGACTCAGAAAATTGAGAAGCATTATTCTACTGTAACCCTACCGAATGCTTGCATGTAGTTGCCCATCACTTCCCTCATGCCTAGCCTATTACACTTATCGGACAAAGAGATATATAAATTTAGTTCCTGATATTAAGGAAAGATTATGAATGTACAGCAAATATACTTTGAAGGTTTCTTTTGAATAGTAATAACTACCAGCTGAATTGCAACAACTGTTGAAAGTGAGATTTTGTACTTTTTATGGAAAGATAACCTTCCAGACCTTCCCGTCTGAAGAATCCACGTAAAGAAAATGCTCATTTTGAAAATTCAAAGCATTTGACTGAGGCAATATCTGTCCTGACAATTCAAAGGCCAAAAAACGGAACGATTAGCTGGCTAACATTTTACAGGGCATATCTTTCATTGTAAATCACCAATGAAATTTGGATTAGGAGATTTATTTTGTCTGATTCTGTTAATTCAAATATAAAGTGAACTTGTAAAATTTCGGTTTGCCATTCAGTACATACACAATCATTGTAACAATGACTTAACTTCTCCCTTTCAACATTTTAAAATACTACAATTATTTCAAGTTTAGCTACAACAACAAGAGACTTTTAGCAGGAATTAAAACATCAAAATGCTTAATCGAATTAATATCATTTGAATGTAATTTATTATATTAAAACAAAAAAGAGGTTACTAAAGGGGATTTTGAAGGACACTTGTTCAGAAAAAAAGAAAGTGAAATTATTTTCAAGTTTTAAGTAAATTATAATTACACACATAAAAAATTGAGAATAATCTTGTTAATTTAAAAACAGTACAAATAAAATTTTGCTTAATATATATTAAAGGCATTTTAATGTATTCAGAGGATTTTTATTGCTTCATCAAATCTATATATTGCAACTTATTTCCCATCATTTTCTGCTCTATTCATTTTAATTATTAATTACTTTTTAGACTTAGAGCTAGGAAGGGCAGACAAGAAGGGGCGAATAAACTGACAGAAATCGGATGAGCGTCGTAAATATTTTAATGTGCCAAAAACTCTGCAGAACGAATAGCTAAACGCCATCATCCGTCTCACAAATGCTTGCATTCGATCTAGGCGTAGAAATATTGTAGGAAGGAGGAGAAGTGAGTTATTTTAAGAAATGGAAGACGTTCGACTACTTAAATACAAGGGTACGTGAGTAAATGCAAAACAAATTATCCCACTGTTCTCAAACAAATATAAAATGGATGTTCTCGTTTAAAAAAAATAATAAACAGAATTTAAAATTTCCAAATTTTTTTTATTTTGGTATAGAAAATATTGAAAAAAAGAGGATAACGTAACGATGTCTCAAAAAATTCCAACGAATTGAAATTACACGAATGGTCAACAAGTTAGAAACCGAGGGATCAAATTATGAAAACTACTAAGTGAATTATTGTTGAGAAACTAAACAACTCAGTACTTCCAAATACTTTCAAAAGAGTTTTAGACTCGTGACATTCTGATCTCATATTTGACTCCTCTTTTTGTTTCACGCGAGTTTATTTTGTTGCAAGGTGTTAGGACTAACACCAGTTGTGAAGCAGAACACCAAGAGCTGACTAAACCAAAATGTATTGAACGAACCACGATGGAGGGTTCAAGAGAGTAAGAGGGAGATGAAGGACAGAGGAGATGAGAGGAAGGCGAAAGAGTCGGTAATTGACAAGCGTGTGTGTGTATGGTGTCTCATATGGGAGGAATAGTATGAACAGGTGGAATGGATCCCCTGGGAAGCTAAACCCTTGCAACGCTCATTCAAGGACCACTTAATTAGATAATTCCGATAATTAAAATAAACCACTTGAGGATACAAAACGGTTGTCCACGGGGAGCTTGAGGTTACATTAGGGTCAAGCACTTCAAACACCGCGGTGAGGTCGAATTAATTAAGTCTCAGTGATGAGTGATAAAATAAACATTTCGAAAAGCATAGAGATTCATCCTTCAATTTTACTAATATGCTTGTTCATTTGCTGTCCCCCTAATAACATTTGTAAGGCTTTATTAGAATTATAAAATATCTCAAAGTTTAGGCTGAGTATATTTGACCTAAATGTGAATTTATGTTTAAGTTTAAGAGAGTGACAACATCAAATCTTTTACACTTGATTAATTTCGATCTTGCAATCAGATTGGTTTACGAAATGCAAATAAATTAAACTTCTTCCCCTAAAACTCGATATTTATGGCATTTGCCACCAAGACGCTACTTCATCACTCTCAAAGCTATGATCCAACAGAATTGTGGCTGCCCCAATGTCCCAAGTCACGGAGTCTGTCAGTACAAAGAGGCACCATTAACAAAACGGGGTATATATAAGAAGTTCTTGATTTAAAGTCCGTATTCAACTCCTTGACTGCACTTTCTCTCTTTTCAACAAATGAGTATCTATCTTAAGAATTAAATGAACTTACCGATATTACTTATTTCGCAATTTACAACCGCAACTATTTAAAGGAGTGGCAAGTAGCGACACTCTGGAATAAACTTCCCAAAATGCTGTAGTTTTAATGTCACTTAGCTTTAGCAATCCTCATATGCCATTGATAAGATCGAGTGATGTCTGAATGCATATTTCTGATCTCATAATAAACCTCTGTAATCAGGCATGCTTAACGAGTCAAGATCTCACTCATTTTCATTCTTATGAGTAGAAATGAGCACTATTTGTCTCCAAATTCTTCAATAAACAGAACAAAAAATAATATTATAATAATACCGTTTAGGTATTGTTTAATGGAAATATGTATTCGTATTTACACACCTAAATTGACAAGGGGGAGATTAGAGCCTCCATTTTGTAAATGAACTCTCCTGCTTAAATTCTGGCATAATTAAGAACTAAAATGAATGAAAAGCATTTAAATTTTTATTATAAATTTTAATCTTATTGTAAAATGCACTTTTTTTCGTTAATAAACCGGAAAAATCGATTTTAGCCAAAATTTAAAATTCCAACTTTTAGTAGCAACGTATTTGTAAATTTAATATTATTTCTCCCAAATTTGACTCCCTGAAACGCAAATCAGGATTCATATTTAGACTTACAAATGATTCAAAATTATTGAAAAATTTTTTTTTATTTTTGTAAGAATAAAGTTCATAAGTCAAAACAAATTTGTTGATTTTAAAAAGGAATAATAAATTCAATGGTAATTTTCTTTTTCGATATATTCAGAATAGAAATTATTCTTGCATTTCAATAATATTTTATATCTGGTTTAATAAAACACCACAAATATTTTTGCTTAATTTTCTTCACTTCACATTCTACAAATCTCTCCATTTTGGTCCGGATTTTTAACTTATTTATAACTCTAAATAATTCAAAACATTTCACATTTGATTCAATGAAAGAATTTATTTTTGTTTTTAATTATGTGCTACTAATTCCTTTAAGTACAGCGACATTGATAGGGAAAATTATTCTGAAAATTCATTAAAGCAAAAGATTTCAAGGGAGAACAAAAATCTCCCAGAGTAGTGATATTACGGATATGTTCTAATAACTCAGTGTTTAATGAAATACGCGATCTACATTCGACAACTGAGGATTTTTAAATAAATATGAAGCAAGGAAGTGGGACATGTGAAGAAGAACTGAGAGTGAGGGGAAGAGACGAGCCTGGCAAAGGGAGGGAGAGAGAGGGAGAGAGAGAGAGTGAGTGAGTGAGATGGGAAATTTCCTACCTAACTCTGTGCACAAGCGTTTGAAATTCAGTTGAGAGGGTATGAGAGACTTGGTCACTACACACCAGCTGACCGCGAGTAAACGCTGCCGTGGTTAAAAATCAATACATTCTCGAGTCAGCTGATTGGTCGAGGGGTGGCAGCATCCACGCACGCACGCGCATCACGTGCAAACGTGTTACCGTAAGATACTAGACATCTCTTACGCAAGATTTAGCTAGCGAGTACACACTTCGCGCTTTTCGAACAGCTTAAACACAGCTGCTGTGTAACATGGAGTAAGAGTAGGAGGAGGAGAGGGAGGGAGGAAAGAGTGAGAAGATAGGGGAGAGGACTGAGACGTGGCTTCTACTCCCTATTGTATGCTCCCCTCCCTCTCCTCTCCCTCTCTCACCTCGACGTTGTTGCATCCGATTTTTTTACAGTAGGCGCGATGTGTGTATGAGCAGCTTGTGTGTATGCGAAATCGAAAGAAATCGCGCGAGCTGGGAAGCGGGTTTGAAATGTCAATTTATGGTCTAAGTAAAGGAAAATGTTGGCTGACTCTTTTAAAATTTCAATTTCAGTTAAGCTCTGCCGAATAGGTACATAAAGGACAACTGGATTAGATTTTTATAAACAGAATTCACATTTTTAAGCTATATATCATTAACTTTTGTAAGTACATTATTTCAATTTATTAATTTTGGTCAGAATAATAAAAATTTAAAAATTATTAACTATCAATTGAAGAAGTCGGATGAATTCAACGATGCATAACATCATAAGAATGCTTCTTTTTTTAACTTTAAATTATATCATAACGGACATTATATGCATCCAGTATTACTTAAAACGAAATATATTTACTAATATTATACTATTTTTATGGTTTTTAAATTTCAAAATTCCAAGATGAAGGACTCTTTCCAACCTTCAAATTGACAATGAGCTCTAGACATAGCGTGCATGAACTCACTCAAGGAGCTGGAATGATAATTCATAAAATCGGACACTTGGAACATCAGAATATAAATATTAAGTAAAAAGATACAACCTCGCTTTAAAAATCAAACGACCCAACTTTATTATAAATACCTTTTTATTACCTCCACTAATTTTAGTCTGTTTTACTGCTCCAGTGTTCGGATGCTTTCCCGCGACAAAAATTTTAAATTTTGTTGCCTTGGATTACAAGATTATACAGCAACAAACAACTAAACATATTAATAGGACATCGGAAGTCATAAATTTTGAGTTATTTATCCAGGGTCTATTTAAAATTAATGTTCTTATATAACCAATACTCGGATGAATTAGGGACTCTCCGTTCCTTTAATATTCTTTCCTTTCATTTAGCCGCTCCCACTTATTACTCATTTGAACAAATGTGTAGTTCCCCCGATCAAATTTCGTATTCCTTCCTCCTTTCTATCGCAATTAATAATGGTTCCCGAGGTATATCATTTTATAAACTTATCAAAGCACTATTATCCTGTACAAATAAGACTTCATTTGGCCATTCAAAGTTCCCCTTGAGAGTTCATTAAATCATTAGTGGCGTAGGTGTTCACAAATTTAAATTTAGAAATATTTCACCCAAAAAATTAAATAAATTTGATCTTATAATAATAATTTTTTAAATAGTAAATTTTCATTCGGCAGTTTAATCGATAATCTCTCTCTCCCTCTCTGACTTCTAGTGAAATTTGAAGAGTAAAAATATTTATTTAAACAACTGCTAAAATAAACCAAATGAATTTGTCGTTATTGAGGGAATTAAATATTATTAATTATTTTAAATATAAACTTCATTAATGTACTATTATTTAATTAAAAGGCTCCTATTTAATTTAGTTCCTAAGTGATAAATAAGCACGTATTAAATCACAAGAATATTTAAGATTGTTGTGTCTTTCAATAAACTTGACTTTTCAAGAGGTAAAATTTTGTGCCGAAATGTTTCAAGCAAGTTAAAATTTAATTTTGTATTAATTCCGAAAATAAACTTGGCGTATTTAATATTATTAGCTCGCAATTAAAATGTTTATTCACTTGTTTATATAAAATGCATTATTATTTAAGCATTATTTTAAAGCGCTCTCAATTTGCCTAGAATTGGTCCATCTTTCGAAATAATTTCAAATATTTACCTGAATTAACTCCACCTGTCGAAATCCAACATTAAATGACCGACTATCGAGTGGATATCCTCCCCATTCATTTCTGAGTTGGATCATCAAAGCGTAGAGTTGGGGTCCACTGTGAACTCCAATGGGCCACCAAGGAACCACAGATAAATTTCCATTAAGTGGCAATTCCATCCAAACATTAGTGCCATTCCTTTCAATAAGAACACATCGCTTTTCCCAATTTTTCATAAGTCCACCTCCTAATTTGACGATGACACAGACCTTCGAATTTGGATCTCCTCCAAGAATCTCCACAGATACTCCCGCCTTCCATGTGGATCCTTTCAAGGTTGGGTAAAACTGAACTCCATCTCCTAACCAGAGTACATTAAATCGAAGTACTGGAGTCTTCCAAAAGCCTTGAATCGGAAAAGCTGGTCCCCAGTCCCATCCAAAAGAGGCTTGAGTTGTTCTCACAGCGTTGATAAAACACTCTCCGTTGAAAGTACTAGGCCAACATTTAGGTGGTGGGGGATTTGGTGCTAACTTCTGATAGGCTGATTTAGCCATTTTAGGAGTTGAATTAAACTTCAATTGAAGAAAATTCCAACGATAACGGATAAAAGGTGAGATGGGTACCGAGTAGTGAATGAAGCTATTATTTGTGCAGATAAGTAGGTGGCGGTTTAGATAAACACAGCAATATGAATCTATTTGGTCCAGTTCAAGAAAAATGGTTTTAGAGGTGTCTTTATAATCCAGAAAGAAGTAATGAGAATAAGTCCAATTTCCATAACTGAGTGGACGGAGTTTAGTGTCTCCATAGCCAGTTAAGGGGTTAGGGATAAATCTCTTAGTTTGTAGAACTGAATAAATATCCGTTCCAAAGGTGGAATTGAGGGTGAAATTGACACTTATATTACTATCAGTAAGACCCCATTTTCCAGTAAGAGGAATGGTATATCCAATGCAGGGATTAATTAATATTAGAAGGCTGCATAGCCCCGCAAATACATACGAAATTTCCATTGTGCAAATAATCTTCAGGTGAATCAAAGTTGTGTTAAATACAACGTAAACACAAAATGACGAGCCTCGGCAGTTCATTGGTTGTCATACATACTGATGCACCAGTACCGTTCTCTTAGTTCTATTTAAATGGGTAACAAATGTGCCTAACTTCTTACCCCAATTTTCCGAAAATCGTAAAACAGAAGAATAACTGAGTACATCAGTTGCGTAATTAATGGGAATGAACTGCGCTCTGCGTTACAATAAAATGGTAACTGGTAGCTGACATCGACTGAGTTTAGTAAGTATAATAGACAGAGTAGAAACCAAATTTAGTACACAGTTAGTGTCGAGGAAAAAAGGGTTACTGTTAACTGATTGATCTAGATTACGAATATGATAATATAGTTTATCTTTTCTAAGGCCAATAGAGCCGCTGGATAAGACATTAATACGCACTATTAATGCAAAGTGGGACAACTCAGACATGATTCTGCTCTCAGTGTACTTAAGGGAAATGTCAATACATATCTTTTCAATCACATAGATTCGAAACCCATGATCAGGATAATCGATTTTGATCGAGTTTCTGATTAGGGAAAACAACAAAGAGTAACAAATTATCTGATTTTCAGATAAGTATTCGGGGGCATATAATGTTAACATGGGTTCAATAATTTAAACTGAAATATAAGAAGTTAATCTGTACCAGAAAGTTGAATGACTCCTGAGCCCGTTTAATCTTGAGTAAATGGGCAGTATCGCGAAGTTTTCCTCTTGAGAAAATTGAATTAATGCTATATTAGTCCTCTCAGACCATTTACAGAAAATTTAATTGTTAAGCCAAGTTTCCTCACTTACAGTTCTTAATAAGTATTATTTCATCTTAAAAAAACTTTCTCGTAATAAGTTGAAGCTGGTCAAAGACCTAGGCAAAATCATTGTTCATTATAACTTGAGGTGTAAGGCGATTAAAGTTTATGGCTAGATTTACACCTAGCTTAATTTATTTGTCTAGTTAAGCGTCCAAATATTAACGTTCAACGTCACATTCAGTCTATTTAGATTGTAAAGCCATGGCTACTTAAATTAATTCAGTAGCAAGAATGCATCAAGAAAGATTTATTACGTCAAAATAGGATTTAGAAGACATAATATGTGATGAAAATGCACCGATTATACGGCCTTTTTTGGCCCCACTTTGTAAGGGAAAGCTGAATAGAGAACAACAGCGGTGACCACACAAGTCGTCCCAAATAAGAAGGTCCATGAAAGTCTGGCGTTGAAAAAAAACACGGATATAATACAGGTGATAATTATTGAAATTGAACAAGCGAATCCCTAAAAAGGAATCGAAATGAATTTTAAAATCCGCACTCAAATTTCAGTTTGATCGTACTTCATTTGATCACAATTAACCAATCATATGCACCCACGCTGAATATGAAAGTGTTACATTGACTTAAGGAAAAATAATTGTAACTTTTAAAAATGGTACTTTATTTTGCATAAATACAATCGGCAAATACCTTTAAGATATTGTCCGTATGCTTGACGACCAGAGCAACGATGATACCACCAATAGATTGCAGTGCAATGGTTGTCCAGACGAGCCAATCAAACCCATAGAAAAATCCCTTTTCTACTACTTCTTCCCGTTCGCCTAACATTTGCCCCACTGTAGCAATGAAAATCGAAGCCATCGAGAGCTCGAAATTTCTGACCCAGAGCGATTTGGGAGAATTTTTGAGAATCTAGTAGGGATATGTAAATCTATAATTGTGTGGATTACTTTTTCGAAATAAACTGCAGAGAATCCGGAAAGCAAAGAGGCAAAAATGACGGCTGCTAGGCCAATCATACTTGGAGAACTAGTTGAGGTAAAACTGGAAGAATTTTCAGATTGTTCCTGCAACTGAACCGCAGCAACCCCGACAAATAATACTACCTGAGATATCCATTGTACGGTGGACAACTGTCGATTCAAAAATAGCACTGAAAATATCGTCGTTGTAAATAGTTTTAGTTGATAGGTGACCTGGAAATGCAAAGCATCAGAGTGAATAATTCTGACAAACCTGAAAGATTGCTGCATCTAGGTAACTAAGCGCGAAAAGCAGAACACTGTTTTGTATAACGTAAATAAAAGCGGGAATACAGGTTCGAAAGAAATCAACAGGATCATAATAAATACCAGATAATGCGTGTTTTGGACTTTTCTCTTGTAAAAGCATAAAAGAAGATATCAAAAATTTTATAATCTCGCTTAATATAACGACGGAAGAGGTGAAATATTTGAGACGATATTCTGCACGGGAATAGCGCATTGCAAGTGTGTGAAATACATTCTGAAAGGATAGTAATATGAGATATGTAACTTTATCCCATTTCAATCCCAACATCTCCACGGCTTATGCTACCGTGGGGGTAGTCAGATTGTGCTGAGACCTTGAACGTTCCTTAAAGTTTTTAACTAGATGAATGATTTATAAAAATAAATTGCTGTCATAAATATATTAAATGAATTTTAATAAATAAAGAATTCTAAGTTTTCGATTTCATGTTTTAAAAGAGATTGCAATTATAACGTTATATTTCATATTTATTACTTATTATTAGAAGTTCGCCATTTCAAAATTTACAATCTATTAGTTCCAGACTTTATATATGAGGAATTTTCGACGATACCAAAAGTATCTCAAGTCAACCATTTGCAGCTTAATAATGTCGCCTTCGTCCTTCGCAGAATTAGACCTTATGAAATATGTACTGTTGAAGTGCATTTCATATATATTCATTTCACAGGAATGATATATTCTTAGAGTCCACTTCAGCAGTTAGTCAAAATCATTGGAAATGGAACATCACAATATATAAATGTCTAAATTTGACTATTTGCCTCTATAGAAACCGAAAGACTGATAAGGAAGCCAAGTTGCCTCCCTTTGCGAAACAACTTTTACCAATTCAGATAACTTCAGATAGCATTTGATGTGAGATTTGGGACAATTGCGCTTCGATCAAAGTGATACGAAGTTGCAAGTGGCAACAAAGAAAATTTAATGAATCTTAGCTACACAAAAAGATGAAATGATCATGACATGTCGCTGTGATATGTAATCCGTAAAGTGTTGTAGTTTCTTTTATAATTAATTGACATAAATTGTAAATCATCAAAAAATGTATTATACACCAAATCTAACGGTTATTATGGTAGCATTAAAAGTATGAAAATAAATAGTTGTGTTCTTCTGCGATCACATATTTGCGATTAGGTCAATATTGGTATAAAATCTACCTATTAACGTGTCGATTAGTGATGAAATAATAACTGATTTGATTTAATACTTTGTTATTTTCGATGCAGCGGGATAGGATTGCAAGTACCCGTATTATAATTGATAATATCATTATGTCAAATAGTTTGCATTGGATATTTAATTTTTTGTGTTCTCTACCGTAAAATTGTAGCTGAGTTATAAGAAAATATTCAAAATATTACAGGAGAGCATGTATATCCAAATTGCATCGAATTTGAATTTTTAGACATTATTATGGCTTTTTCCAGACTTCGGGTAGATGGTTACACATATTTGGATGTTATTTTTGCGAAATACAATATGATTACGTGTCAGAAGATATTTGAAGTGTTGATCGAAATAATTTGTGACAAATGGGAATGTTCTTGATTTTTTAATATGATTTATATCATTTGATAATAGCATTATCTTCGGTGTGTATCTCTAAATTTCCGATGTTTTAATTTGTTTGAAAATTTTTATTAAATTATAATAATTATAATAAATTCTTCTAAATGCGCGTTTTATTTACGATATTTGCAACATATTTATATTTTTACCGAAAGGTTCGTCCACTTGCCTTTAACTTACTGATAAACATTCACATTTCTGAATATCGTCTTCTGATAGTGCGCACGAAAATGGCAACACATGAAGAACTTCTATATAAAATATGGTTATCTGAGCAAATTGAACGTTTTGAGGGTAACTGAGTGGTATTATTTGTTATTCCCTTTAGATATGGTGAATTATATAGAATCTTATCTAATTAAGGGTGGCAAATTGCCGCCGGGGTATCGCCACCAACTTTCTGGCGCATTTTGCAAATTCGTTGCACCAAAACGCTATGCTCTGGAAAAGATTAATCTGGCTTTAAAAGTATCAGATGAAGATAATTGTCCTGAACATATGAATATATTGCATTATAAGAGAGTTCTTGAAGAAGAAATTTGCCATGTTTCAAATCGATGCATAAAATTAATTAATAACTGCATGAAGGATGATGATGAAGCAGAAATGAAAGCCTTGTATCATTGTGTGTAAGTTGAGCTTTGATTGTCACCCTTTTGATCTTCAGAAAAGCTGATAGCTATAGATATCTTTGTGAATGTGAAACTGGTGGTAAAATAAATGACTTTATTAAAAATGCCCTCGAAGAGTATAAAAAGGCATCTGAAATAGCAACTGGGAATTTGAGTCCTACTAATGCAATCAGACTGGGAATCGCCATTAATATGTGCATTTTCTACCTTTATATCGCCAATAACACCCAAGAGGCCTATGGAATTGTTAAATCAGCCATTAGAGATGCCGAGGCAGAAATAGCCAATTCACAAGAAACAGAACTTGATGAATTAGTAAAAAGCTGTCTAATTCAGCTTAGAGACTGCAAATACTCCATCCGGAGACAGTTTTTGCCATCTGGTAATGCGGAATAAGTGAACTAATACGAATAACAAAACAGTAACATGAATGTGTAACATTTTCTCTTTATGATATGTAACAATTTGAAAAACAATAAAACTTTAGGGGTAATAATCATGTTATTACTGTCTAGTTACTATTTTTCTAAACTGGCTTATAATGAATGGACTGATGTCATTTTCATGATTTTAGAGTATATATTATAGTATAAGGTAAACTGCGCTAAGTTTAACAGATTTGTTTACTATCAAGTTTACTTGAACAAAATGGAAAATTTTACCTGTTTATTTCGTCAAAACGTAATAAATTGAGAAGTTTATTCTCTCTTCTTTTTCTCTGGAAGCTCACTATTTAAAGATATTTTATCTCTAAAAGGACAATGGGAAAATATAATTGTATAGCGACCAGAATTTCGAAATATCGGAGCTCCTCATTTTCCTTATTCAAAATCACTTTTATTCATAATTTTAATAGATGTTTTTTTTAATACTATCATATCATTTTCTCCGTTCTGCCCTGTTTCGGACTACTTCTAGCTTATCCAGCAACGCCAGTGGTTATGTAGCATAAGTCTTCTCCGGTACCATGCCGCCGCAGCGTGTTATTCTAATTTTATTCCGTATCCTGTAATATTATATATTGGTCCAAATTATTGAAAAATACTTCATTATTTATTGTTAGTATTAAGATACGGTTTGGATTGGGTGATATAGGGCGTTATTTTTTCAAAATTACATTTAACAAATTGATAAATAAATTAAATATGGCGATTTCTTGCTTGAGGATTCGATTGGTGCAGGATACTTGAAGAGTCACTTCTGATTAGAAACTAGTTTACACAGCTATTGAAGGACGTCTGCACTAGTTGCCGGCTATTCATATTATTGTTAGGTTATTATTTATTGAAGAATGCGCCCCGTCAGTCGATGAATGATGGGTCATTTTCAGGTTGAACACTTGTGGTTCGCAGTTCCACACCGGATTTGAATCTGCAACAAGACTTCCTAAGACCAGTATTAAAAATGAGGAATCTGAATTAGTCTTCTTTAAGAGAATCAAATCAGAAGCCGGTTAACGATATCCACATAATGGTGAACATCTTCATCTTCACTCATGGCCACATTGAAGCACTTATAACGTCTGTTGAAGAGAGAACTGTTCTCATCAACAACCGAATCAACTTACTATTCGTCTTCCTATAAGTTAGGTCGACAGGATCTATCGGATGAAGAGAGGTTAAGTGTGGATTGTGGTTGCACCCGTTAAATTTACGAAGCAACATGTTAGTTCGAATGGGGTTGGGGAGATTTGCCATGCTGTTTTTTTAAATATCTCAGTATTCAGCTAACCACGTTGCAAAACTTTCATCTATAGGAGAATTATGATGAAATGCACCTACGTTTTTCACTAAGTCTGCATGCTCCTTCGTCGGCGTTGAGAAATTCATCTGGTTGAAGGTGTTTCTCACGATTGAAGAGATTTGAACTTCCATATCCGCATAGTTTAAAGACTGTATCGCCATTATGTTATGATCTGGTCTTCTTCTTCTGCTAAGCACCTCTATATTTAAAAAATGGTTTGACAAACTTTTCTAACTAAGCTTGGCAATAAAGAGATATCAGTAAATTGAGGTGGTATAACCAACGGCGGAATTAAATCAACAGGTCAACAAGCTCCGAACATAGTGGACATGTTCTCACTCATGAGTCTACAAGTCACATCCTTAAACGTTCATAGTGAACTGTACCACTTACGGGAATATAGACTATTCATTACTTGCTGAATTCAATTGAAGTAAGACTCTTGATGTTCTGACTCCGTAGCTGATTTAATCTTAATCCCTTCCTTCATTTCATACTCGATATCAAAAAATATTTCGCAATTCTTGGAATTTTGCCTGTATGTTCAATATATATGGAGATCAAAGTTGATATCAATGCTCTAATAAAACATCCAATAAATTCATGCCTCCGATATAACAAACTCCCGTTTATTTTCTTTTTGTTATTTCCACAAATCATAATCAATTGATATGATATATCACTCTTTTACCTAAAATTAAAAATAGGAGGTAATTTAGAGTTTTTAATATACTAATAAAAAAGGAAAATCACTCAAAAGCATAAATTAGGAGCCGTATTTATTAGCAGTAAATGGTTGCTTATATTCTTTTGTAAAAAGAGACTAATAATTGAGAAAAGATAGTATAACTTCCAAGTACTAAAAAAATGGGAGGGGATATTGAATTTAAAATATAGTTTAAAATGCTAACATACTCAATTAAAGTAAATATGAACACCTAAAAAACAATGTTTAATTTACATTTTAACGTTTATTAACGGGCATATCACATAGTCAAAATTGTTTAACTAAGTCAGATGCAAGAAAAATCGCTAAAAGTTCAGTACCTACCTCAAGGTTTCAGCCATCTTGTTTCTATTGCACGCCCAGTAAAATAAAGCGTTTAAACTAAACTAATTTTGAAGAGGTAGGATTACTTTTTTGCACAAATATCAACAAATGAAAATCGTTTTGATATTTCTGGTATTAATTTCAATTCTCTGATTATTGATGCGTACATCCTTTGTTTTTACACAATATAATTCTCTCTGGTCGCCTCATTCTTAGGGTTCCGAATTTCTAATTTTTTGAGTCAATGCTGAGAGTCCAAATTTCGTCGGGATTTTCATTTTATACTATCAGATTAAATACTATAACTATTTTATGTTCATTTTCGTCATTAAATTAATGTTTCATTTATCAGTTAACTGTGTCTATCCTGATAGCGCTCATTTCGCATCATGACCTATTAGGATTTTGATTTACTTTTTTTCCATAAAATTATTGAACGATCTTTACGACTTTGAATGTTAATTTTGCTTTTGTACAAACTTTTAGGTTTGGTATTTTTATTATTGAAAAACCATCCTATTTATAGACGTGTATCCCGATAACTTTTATAAAAAATGGATCTTTTGGATCAGAATCCTCATGATCGAAGCAATGAACTCGATAATCTAATCGTCGCAGCAGCAGCGGCTTCAGTAGAAGGCCAAATGGAATCAGATATGGCGAATGAAGAATGTGCAAATGTAGGTCTTGGTGTTTATGTTTACTTCTTTTTTCTCTAGTATGAAGGAGGTGAAGGACACTCCCACCCTGGTAACACTTATTGGCATCCTGGATTTCTTCATGCAGAACACGTAGCTGCTATTCAAGAAGCTGTTCGTAATATTTTGGCAGAGAATGAACGTGAATTTCGCATTGATTCCTACATGAAAAAGCGTGGAAATGAGCACGAGTATGAAGAGATGATGTCTCTCCTTAATTTCCGTGGAGAGGAATTTGAGAGCGATGAGACAGTTGAAGCTCTACGCAAATATTCCATTGTTTTTGAATCAACTGGTGCTCATTCCCAGGCCCTTCCTTTGCATGAACAAGCTATCAACGAAGCAGCTTATCAGATTTGTACCATCAAACCAGCAGCTATCTTCCATAAACGTGATTTGGCAATGCTAGCCAAGCTCGCGGTTCGTATGACCGGCTTTGAATTCCCCGGTTCTAGAACTGCCAACTATACACCATTGGAGGATTATGCTTCTGGTTCCGCTATGGAAAACGAGGAGGCTTCTCAATCTGTGCGACCTTCTACTGCAGCTCCAGCTAGTGCTTCAATGCTTTTGCAAAAGTCTGGCCTTCTAGCTCCAAGAAGAGATGCCGTAAAGCCAAAATTAACACCCCAGGAGTATACAATAATCGCCAGAGCTGCTCAAGAACTAGCTCCAGAGTTGCCCAACTTGGCTCTAAAGAGCCGAGACCAATGTAGCCTTGTTGAGAACTTTGTCTACACCGATGCAGTCCGCTTGATGAACATTAGTCCAGAAAGATTGGATGAGGAGATGGATTACATTCGAGATGTAAGTGCCATCTACGGAAGATATCAGAGTGGTCCCCGAATGCCAAATCCTCGTCTGTCACCCTATGAGTTGGGCATGAATGAAGCAGCTGCTTGTGTGGCCAAGTTGCGACCCAGTCTCCTCACTCATACCCTGCATTTAACAGAGTGGGCGCGTCGTGTCCTCAACCTCACTGGTTTGCAATTATCTCGAATTCCTGCTCCCCCGTCTCCATCCCATCATCAACAGGCTCATGGGGATAGATGGTATATTTTTATTGTTTTACGTATTTTCTTGCACATCTCAAAAGGCGAAAAGTGCTTAGACTTTATTATTGCTATTGCAGTGATTTTGGTTGAATGCATAATTTATTGCCTCGAAACTAGCCCATAACTCAGTTAAAAGGCGAGATCCCATATGGACGTCTTTATTGTTATCCAACACTTCATAGACTTGTGTAATTAATTAGCTAATCAGTAGATAATTCAGTTTGTTTTTTATTTGTCAGAAACGCCCAATTTGAGGCATTTAACCATCATCTTTGTATGCAACATTTTATGAGATACTCACAAACTTCGGAATTTAATGTTTATTCATTTTGTAATCTTGATAGACAGATATCGCTTACTACTATAAAGCTAATATTAACGATTTAAGTAAGACTAAATGTAAATTCCAATCCAGTTTTGAGTGAATTTGATAGGAAACGTGTTTGGTACTATATTTACACATATACTAGGATCTATCCCTTCATAGCCAAATAGAACGGTCGATTAATATACCTCGATATTTTTCAAATCTGATTGTATTCTATATCCCAATCTGAGTTTCGCTGAAAGTTATTTTATAGAACGTAGACATTCGTCCTTGCATAAATCATCTCTATATTCAGATACTCTTACCATTATTTCGGAAATAGGCCTTTATTTTTAATACCCCTTCTTTTCACAGGTCACAACGCACTGGTCCGACTAAAACAGCCTCGAGCCAGCTCCGCTTTCAGCATGAATCAAATTACGGTAGTGGTCTGACTTACTCTGGTGAATATGTCACCGAATTCACTACTACTGGCAATAGCACTTTTGGTGTGACTTCAGTTACCGACCCCTCGAATGGCGACATTATCGATTACGAGGCTTCTTGCGGTTTGGACAGCAGTGATTTGATTCAACCTCTTGGTGGAGCTCAGAATATTGCCGCACTTCCCGATTTCCAGTTGGAAAAACTCGGTCGAGCTCAATTTACGGTTGTAGACCCTGAGGTGGATGACATCTTGGGTAATTGTGCTCTCAATTTACAAGTTGAGGAAGATGATACCCCGTTGGATGCCGCAGAAATTCTTAGGATTACCAAAGCTGAAAATCTGGAGAGTGTTACGGAACTTAATGTACCTTGTTCTAGCTACACCAGTGTCAGTGCCTTTGATTTGACTCGCTGTGTCAATCTGAAGGAGTTGGATTTGAGTGAAAATGCACTGAGAGTTTTCCCACGTCGTTTGCACCTAGCGAATTTGAAGAAGTTGGGTCTATCGGGCAACCGATTTATTCATCTCCCTCTCATTGAGCAGTTCCCCAAGTTGACTCGTTTAACTATCGATGAGAAGTTGAAACAGGTTTGATTCTCATTCTCCTTTACTTTCTCGTTTTTTTTGTCTGAATTATTATTAATTTTTTCGCTTTTCGTTTAGCTTCTTAATCCACAAATGTTGGCATACTTCTGCCCTAAATTGAAGACAATCAATGGTCAATTTTTCGATGAAGTTTGTTCTGAATTTACTATTCGTGTAATTCAAGAGGCGAAGGCCGTCATGGAGCCTTATGTGAGTATTTTTCTGTTTGTCATTTTTGTAACTTGTTGCCTATTTTGAAAAATGGATGGTTCACAGGTTTTTATTATATGAGAAGCATGCTTAAACACGCAAGTATAGGGTGTATTGGTGACTAGGGTTGGAGAATGATATCCTTAAGTTGTGTTCATAGTTGAACTTTCGGAATAGAGTTGATGATTTGGCCTTAGATTAAAGGTTAAAACTCTTTGAGATGGATTGGCTAATTGTATAAGGCGTTGATGCGAAATTTGAAGTCCATGTCATCCTCATGAACATCGATGATATATAGTATTTTCTTAATCAGTCCATTCATTTGTTCAAACCGGACTTCAATATTGTCTGGCTTAGAGGATAGGCCCGCAAAATTCTGTCATCTCGCTTTTACATTTTCTGAGTTTAAAATTTATTTATTTCTACTCATGTGGTTCCTTTCGTGTGACTTCGTTGTATACATTCAAGTCAACTTTCGAGTACTTATTAGTCGCTGAGAGTGTACATTTCGGAATCAGCAATTTAGATTAATATTAACTTTGATGAAACACATTGAGTTAAGGTAGATAAAAATATAACAGTTTGGAGAGATATATGTGTGACTGTCAAAATTGCATTCATTGGAGGGAAATGGAAGCGTTATAGACGGAAATTTCTCTTTGCCTCGCGATATTAATAGTTTTTAGGTTCAGTTGAAATTTAACTGAAGGCATTCGAGCAAAATATTACTTCCTTTACCTATTTTTAATGTCCACACATATATTTTGGTGAAATCTCAGTCCCCAGAGGTAAACATGCGTCTCGATTTGTAAGGATTTGTAAGCAATGCAAATCAAGAATGATTTACACCACTTTTTTGCCTATTCATAGCCCAAGAGTAGTTATTTTGTACTAATATTTTCTGGTTTATTGTTAATACTTTTTAATCTTCTTCCTTTCAACCTTCTTCATAGATTCGCTCCAAGTGGGAAAACGAATTTGCCGAGCGTGTGCAAGCAAATAGCTCTCAAGAAGAACGCCTTCGTGCAATCGAGACCATGATTCAAAAGCTGAAGGACAATTTTATGCTCGATGACGCTGTCCTTCCCTACAAAAATCTTCTCGTAAATTGAAAGTTCTTAAATATTTCAGTCCTAAATCATATACATAAAGTTTTAATGTGAAATTACCGTAAATGATTGATCGTTGTTTGTTATTTGGCATAGGTTGAGATTAACTCTGAGTAAAATGCAGAAGGCCTAAGGCAAAACCCCTCTCGAAGTATTTTTCCCTCATGCTTCTCTTTATGAAGACCAATATCCATAAAAAATGGGTGATTATAGTCGTCACTTTTAGTTATCGAATTAATATTCTTATTGTGCGCCATCCAGATCAGAGATCACATGATGTAGATGGCCAACCGCCACCGATTGTGGTTAGTGAGAGGGGTTAGTAGAATAGTAGTTTCTTATATCGGCCCCAAGGTACCTTCATGTGCTACTAACGCTTTCCTTAATGGACTGGGTAACTTTCTCATTTTGAATTCATACGTTACCCGGTTCTAATTCCAAACAAACCAGTATTTTAGAAGCAATTTTGTTCTAGTTTTATTTAATGTTTAGTGTAAGTAGTAGTTCCATTGTGAAGATAAATACAGCAGCTTTATTCGCAGTCAAATTTATTTTGAAAATTAGTGTCACCTGTGGAAACAGATTACATTCCTATATTTCCTACGTCTATTATGGTAAAACTAAGGTATGTTTATGTTATACTTTAAATGATAGGTTTTCCTCTTGCACAGTATGAATCTTACTCCTCTTCTCTCCCAATCTGTATTTAAATCTATTCATAGGTTATATTCGGTTTAATTGGATAAGTTTTTCATTTTGAAAATTTACCGGTTTTATCATATTTGAAAATTCATGAGTGGTTTTTATTGATAGCTGATGAAGAATGCATGTTTGATTTGTTTGGAAAAGGCCCAAGTTCGTTTTCCGGCATCTGTCTTCGATAGTGGGTTGCTTTCGGTAGTTTTTCTTATAAAACTTACGTTCTACTATCCCTTTCTTGATGTGCTGATAGATATCAAGGCCGTGAAATTATGACTTGTTGGATGTACTACGCTAGCGGCACAATTCGGTTTTATTGATCTTTTCACTGATAATTTCGGTTTATTTGTGTTTGAGGTTTGGTATGAATTTTTACTTATTTCTGGCTACTGTCTATTTAGGCATATCGTATAGTGGATGAATACCTCCGTTCAAAGCAGTCCAAGCAATCCACTGATCCAAATTCGGCCGAAGCCAGCTCAACAGCTCGACGCGAACGAGCCGAGAAGCGCGCCAGTGAACTTGCTGCAGCTCTTGAAGCCGAAGTCCCTATGCCTCACGATGAGGACTTAGCGGGAGCTGATACTGACATCCTTGCCAACTCTTCCTCAGATAACGTTGTCGCTAGCCATGGTGACCGTCCAACAGAGACTGTACTTCTAGACGATCCTGAAGATGAACCTTTCCCTCCGCTCTACTATGGTGAGGAGAGCGAGGATCCCGAAGAAAGGGAAACTGAAGCTCGGATTGCCGGAGAACGGGCTCTCTTTGAGGCTGCTGATGACCTTTTGGGGGTCCATTTCCCTGACCCACTTTTGCTTCAACAGCAACAGAGTCAGCAACAACAGAGCCAACCCATGCAAATGATGGTTGTGGACAGTATGGGCCGCCTGACACAACAGCAAGTTATTCCTGTAAATGCCGCTGGTCAGGCGAATCAACATCCACCGCCCTATCAGATGCATTTGGGAAAGTCCCTGCGAGCTGGAAGATCGATTGTTATGACCGTAGTGAGACCAAGTAGTATCTCGGGTAGACCCGTTGCGGAATTCTTGCCGGGAGAGTTGAGGAATAAAGATTATGTGAAAGGATATATGGCCTCGGAGATTTATAAGAAGGCCGTTAAGGAGACACTCGGCCAAAAGACTACTCCGAGGAAGTACGTTACTCATTTTATTTTATCAAAATGATCGACCACGCGTATCTTTAATTTGAATGAAGGGTTTATGGATTACGTGTTTTAACTTTTATTCTAAGTGAAGTTGATTTTTAATGATTCTTCCCAGTTCGAAATATTTGGCACAAAAATGGCTTGTATTGAATTTTAAATTTCACCAGACGTTTCATATTTTCACTTTTGAACATTCTATGAACCAATTTCGAATGCAATTTACAGCTGAAAATACGCACATCTAGAAAAGCCATTGTTATGTAATTGAGTAATAACGGTTATTAAGTCAGAGAATCAGGGGGGTCAAAGTCTGGATAATTTAATTTTCTTTGTTTATCTCACTTTTTCGAAGTATTAGACGGTTGGTTAAGATTAACTATTAATCGTGTTTTTTTCTCGGTGTAGACTAGTAAGATTGGTTAACTTTAGATTTTAGCTTTCTCAGCTCTACTAAGTTAGGATCATGTAAACTGTTTAATATCATGCTGTTCTTTTCAACCTTTAAGGAAAAATTAACTGAGGTATCAAGACCGACCACCATGATTAAACAAACGGTTAATAAGCACTGGACATCATAAACAATTTTCCCATCAATCCAGGTGATGAATCATGGAATTTGAATCGTAAAACGTGAGATACTCATTAATAAAACATTGACATTACTCTCAGCGTTAACTGATTTTAGTTGTTTTCTCACAGGAAGGTTATTTCTTGTCTTTTCGTGGGTTATAATATAAAAATAAGGCCGTAGATTGCATTTATCAATTATCGTGTATCATTTTCAAGTTGCGAATTGGATAGGAACTTGTTTTGTAGAGAAAGGCCACTGGAATTAGGTCTACTTTGTTCTTTAAAGATTTCGTCTTTTAAGTTATTTCATTCTCCAGATAGAAACTTAATACTCATTATGGTTGGTGTTCATGCTTCACTTCACGAGTTCATCTTAAACGTGCTTTATAGAAAAAGAAACTCATCGACTTAGAAATTTAAACACTCGTTTTTTATTCATAACTATTTTCTCTTCAGGCGAAATGGACCCGGCCGTCCAAGAAAGTCTGAGACTGCCTTGCGAACACCAGGCGGTATCTCACAGAGTTCATCAATTGTCCCACTGAGTGAGATTAATCCCACAGATATGGTTGCTCTCAAAAAGCCCAATGCTACCCAAATGCAACCAGCTTCTGCTGCAGGTCGTGGCAGCATGCAGGCTGCTAAAAGAACATCCGCTTCATCTGCAGGCACTCTACTTGACGACAGCCCCAGTAGTACCGCTGGTCTACCTCCCCGACCCAAGAAACGAAAGCCCCTTGGAATGCATAGGAGTCTACGAGATCTCTGTGCAGAACCCTCTTACGGTTTCACTCCTAGTTATCTTTCTCCTGCAGGTACTATGGGAGGAATGCGTACTGATGCCTCTATGCTTGACTACGACCCTCTTCATTTTATTCGTTGCCATGCTAAGGATAACGATGCTGGAGACAGTGATACTAAGGTTTGGAGATGCCTCTTTGAGCCCAATCCACTTCGTCCCGAAGAAACTACTCATGTGGTTGCCACCTGTGGTGGTGAATGTGTCTGTCTAATAAACTGCGCTACCGGAAAAGTGATGAAGAGATTCAAGCACATGGATGAGGAGTTCTACACTATTGCTTGGACTACTGTTGAAGTTGAGGGAAATAAACGCACAAATATCCTTGCCGCCGCTGGTCGAATGCGCGAAATCCGTCTTCTCCATCCTGATCAACTCATCTGTTACTCTGAGTTGAAGGGCCATACCGAGGACATCACTGCTATGATTTTTCATCAGACTCAACCCACTATTCTCTTCTCTGGAGATTCTAAAGCATCCGTGATTGTCTGGGATATCGGAGTTCCTTCCGTTCCAGACTACAAAACTCGATATCAGCTCCTAATGCGTCTGCGTTGTCCTAGACTTGATGTCAATCCTGTCTTGAACCTGGTTTTCTTGCCCCATTATGCTTATCTCATTGCGGGTTGTGAAGATGGTCTTTTCGCCTGGAAGATCACTGATCTGCGTTTGGAGAAGAGGGAACGAGAACCCGACATGGAGCTCAAGCTGGAAGTTGATCATGAAGTCTGTATTGATGGGTTGGCTCAACTTTCCGACAACTCCCTTGTCATTAAGGTTGTCGAATCGGGAGAAATCATGATATTCGATTTCGCCTCCGTGTTGGAAAGACGAAAGGGTAAGGATTGGAGATAAACTCTTGACCTCTTGTGTATTTATTTGATCCAGATTCTAGTCTTGTTTTTATTTTTGCATCAGGTCTTCAACGCGTTGTCCCAATCGAAATGCGAGGACATTTGTACTGGCAAAAGACGGATGAAATTTACATCAATGTATCTGTTCGTCAGAATCTTGGAGCTGTTATCTGTGGAGATAATGAGGGTTCAATTTGGATCTATGATTTGGACCCCTATCTTGATGATTTACACTCGTCTAGTCGAAAGAAATTCTTCGTTAAACCCATTAAGGTAATTGCTTTTAACTCATTAATTTGAAATATTTATAATTTAAACTTTAATAATGTTTAATAGATGACTTTTAGAAGTCTGTCTCATTCGAAAACTCTTGATTTCATCTATATGCACTAATGGGTATCGAGCTCGTGTCCTCGGAAGTATCTAAGCAACAACAAAAGTGGGGAATTCTGCTCAGTCATCTTTTAAATCTTGAATCTACCCTATCTGCTTTTTGCTTAATGAGTACAGTTCACTGTTTGATGCCATATTTCCAAGATTCAGACTTTATGATTTGACCTCTAGGATTCTGCAATCTCTGTTTATTGATTATGCCATTTCAATATGTCTGTTTCTTATAAACAGGAGCAGTTCGTTAATAATAGCTAAGATATTTCGACCTTTCCTTTAACTACCACTTTTCTCCAGGGAGTTATTGGTCCGTTTTGTCCTTATTATCTTCCTGACTTGAGATAATTACTTTATTGGCTGTTGAATTGGGAATTTCACTAGATGGTGATTTAAAGCAGATTCAAATTTGGATTTGAATCTAGCTTATCAAATATTTCACAAACTCTAATTAGATTGCTGACGGATAAGTTAGAAAAGTTGTTGTCAATTGATCTGAACTTAAGTTAAGCCGTTAAACATTCCCATCTTATTGCTATTGCTCTTGTTCTTTTGGTATTGATCGAAATTGGTCATCCTCTTAACCAAGCGCCTATTTTAATCATGTTAATCGACATAATTTTCATTTTGTTTTAGATTCTAGAGTGGCCAGAGTGTTCCGTCCAAGGAAACCGAGATGAGGATCAGCAATTGAAGGAGTCAATCAATTCCGGTTTCCACAATCCAGTTGTCAATAGTGTGGAAATGAGTTCCGACGGTCACTTTTTGGCCGCAGTCACGGACAACAACCTTGTCTGCATTTGGCGTTATGCTCCACCTGTCGCCGGAGCTGTCGGTACCATGGTACCCTCTACTATAATTCCTATGGATACCTCCTCTGAGGTACCTACGTCAATTGCCATGCCAACAGAGGAAGGAGGCGAAATGACTACGACTACTGTTGTCACTGATGAAGCCGGAAACTTGTTGGGAATTCCTTCTGTTCAAACCGAATCCACAAATGAGGAGACCTTGATTCAACAAGATCCAGCTGCTGCTAACACCACTGCTGAACTTGTCAACCCTGAAGAACAGCAAATAGAATAAAACCAGGCCTAAATTTCCTTATCTTTGTACACACACCTATAAACCTCTTACTCCCTTGTCTCCTCCATTGTACTTGTTTCCTCTATCATCCCATTTTTTACCTTGTTGTATCTACACATCCCCTCTCTATTGTAGCCATTTCTCGCCCATCCGTCTGTCTATCTATCTCTGTGTCAATGTGTGTGTTATGTTTTAAAGGGGAAGTTTTCATCCCTCCCTAACCTAACCTAACAAATTTATTCGGCTAGCAAATTTGTATCTTATTTTTAATAAAATGGTACCTATAATCATCCCTTAAATAACGTCGTTTTGAATATATTACTGATGGTATTTAAGTAGTTGGTCATAAAGGTTTCCAATTTTGTAGGTAAGAATGGGAAGTAAAGAAGAGGAGGTTGCGGTCACTCGCGTAGCTCATGAACTGGAGTCGAAGGAGAGAACAGACGATGTTATGCTAGGTGACTATAGTTTGCAGAGTAGTAATTCAGTGGCGACTATACCATCTTTTGCAGATATGGGACTTTCGGTGGCTGTTTTGAGGGGACTTCATGCTGCGGGATTTCAACGTCCGTCGCCGGTTCAAGTGAAGGCTATTCCTCTGGGACGTCTTGGAATCGATCTGATTATTCAAGTGCGTATCCCTGTTATTAATCTAATTTGTTCAAAATCATCAATTAAAGTTTGTATTAGACAGGGGTATGAACATTTGGTCCATAGGTTTTGCAAATCTTGCTTCTAAGCTCGGAAGAATATGTGTTGCTGCCTTTTCAAGAGATTTTTTGAAGAAGCTCGCACTGAATCCGATGTTACCACTGAAAATAACATTCTGATACGTGCGTTTCAATCATCCTTGTCTTAACAATTCATCCTTGTTAAGTCCCTGTCTAAGACAAGACTTAACACAACCAGAAATTGGTCGCTGTAAGTCCTACTTGATCGTTTTGCCTAAGGAACGCTGATCTCGTCAATAACGCAAGAACACTACTTTCATTCCACAAAAATCTACGTACAGTTTGCAATTGCGCACTTCCTTGTTTCACCTCGAACTCCCTCGTGGTGAGAATTCACTCTATTAGAAACTGGAATTGACATTGTTGGCTGTTTTAGTCATGACAGACTGTTCAAACCAAGAACTACTTTGGTGTTCTAACCGAATTGTCTTATCCATAACCTTTTGAAAGCTTTCTTTCTAGATCGCCCTAAAATTTGATGACCTTAAAGTTGCTTTAGAGTAAGAGAACTGGAAAGCCTTTTCATAATAACCCGACGGCGAATTTATTTTCGTTGAAGTTTGGCAGCGGTATTTTCCAAGGAAATTCGCTGATCTAAGGATTATGATTCTGTGAGAGCGTAATCCTTAGATCGTCCCTCTCGAAGCCTGAGGTCTGCCGTCGTTTCGAGTGAATGAACTTATATATATTCATATTCTTACCGACAGAAATTGTTACTTTTACACAATGGAAAACAAATTGCAAGATTGTTAGGGACAGGTTGAATAGGAATTCAGGCGGGTACGGTACACATTACCTGGGAATCTGATTTTCATTTTGTTTTCGAGTAGAAATTTCAATGAAAAAATTTAGTGTTTTTTGGTTGGCCATGTTATCTTGCTCCAATCTATTGATAGTCAATGACCGTGAGAATTCAAGCAATTGACGTTTCTTTTACAAAGATGCCCAAAACCAAATAACTTTTATGAGGATCTTGTAATTAGGTTTAAACATCTCCAAACATCTATTAGACATCTGTATGTATCTTTCTGTTTGCTATTATGTAAGCTTTTAGTAAATTAGAGTATACCAAATAGAATAATGTGCCAAAATTAAGTGTACCGTTTTTCTGTAAAAATATTTTTCTGAAAACTAGCCTTTTCTGATGCCTTTTCTTGCTTTAAACACCTAAACAATGTCTGAATGATTGTTAATATGGAAAAGGAGAGGTCTGTGATAGTTTCAAGCTGATCTTCATCGTAGGTATGTTGAATCTTTATCTTCTACCTCCGAAGATGTTTCAAGGTTTCTTCATCAACTAGACCTTTCCTATTCCCTATTAATTCTTGATAGGTGAAATAATACTCCAAATCAGTGGTAACATCTCAATCGAATACGTATCTAACTAGATTAGATTAGCTATTCCACTCCTGTTACTGAGGAAATAAATTCACAGTCCCAAAAATATGTACCATTTCAAAGTTATTAAAGTGTATAACCGTTGTGTCTGTTACTATTTTGCAGGCTAAATCTGGGACTGGAAAAACTGTTGTCTTCTCTATAATCGCCTTAGAGACCGTTGATGTCAAGCAAAAAGCAGTTCAAGCCATCGTTATCTCCCCGACTCGTGAAATCGCCTTCCAATCCGCTGATGTGATTCGTCAGCTGGGTCACTTCGTCAACGGTCTTGACGTCCAACTTTTCGTCGGCGGGATCCCCTTAGCCGACGATCTCAAGAATTTAATTCGATGCCATATTGCTGTTGGAACTCCTGGAAGAATTAAATATCTCATAAATGCGGGTCATTTGGACTGCGAAGCGGTTAAATTGTTCGTCTTAGATGAAGCTGATTTACTATTCAGTGGGGGTGCTTCGGTAGGACCGGGCGGTTTGACTGATGAAGAGTTACTCGCAGGTCGGAACACCTTTCCTGCAGCGATAAATTACATTTGGTGGGCCTTGCCTGAAGCCAAACAAGTCATGGCCCTCTCAGCAACCTATAGTGAACATCTAGTGGGAACGCATTTGCCTAGATATATGCGTTCTCCTGCCATAGTTCGACTCTCGGCTGATGATCCATCTCTTCTGGGTGTGCGACAATTTTTCTCGAAAGTTCAGGTTAAATCCAACTCTCCTGCAGCGTTGTTCAAGGCCAAAGTGAAGGAATTGCTGAGAATTGTGAAGGAAATTGACTTCAAGCAGTGCTTGGTCTTTTCAAACTTTCACAATAGTGCGGAGCAGTTGTGTGGATCGCTCAGAAACTCTGGATGGCCTGTTAATTACATATCTAGTGGTTTGGATCAGAAGGAAAGATTCAAGGCTTTCAATAGTCTTAGGGCATTTCAGTGCAGAATTCTTGTTTCAACTGACTTGGTAAGGATTATTTGGTTTCTACTTATATTTGTATTAGTAGAATATGTATTTTCATTTTAATTTAGACGTCACGAGGAATTGATGCGGAGAACGTGAATTTGGTCATCAATCTGGAGGTTCCTTGGAATCGAGATGTCTATCTGCATCGCATTGGAAGAGCTGGACGATTTGGTAATATTTTTTCCGGGTTGGAGTCCAAGTTATTTCAAGTTTGGTTCAATCGAATTCTTGTTTTTTCCATAGGAAGTTATGGAGCGTCCATTATTTTGGTAGGTGATACAGAGAGTGAGGTGAAGCAACTTTCACGAATTGAGAATCCGAATTCTACACCAATCCGTGAACTTCCAGGTAAGTTATTTGTTTGAATATCGCTCCTTTTAAAGGAGGGTGCAAGACACTCCAATTTTGCACTCATTCTCTGATAAGGTGATGATAGTAATGATTAACCAAATAAAGAAACAATAATTTTAAGCAGCCAGAAGGAACGAAGCTGAATGGTATCCTAACCAAATGCCGAAATACAATAAGCCTTCAACACAGAATGAAAATCGATTGTTTTCGGATCTCTGAATAAGTTTCATTCAAAATGCTCCGAATGAAGTCTCCATTACTGGAGTGTTAGATTTCCCTATTGTTATATCCTCACACTCGCGCTTAAGAATGAAGTTAGCCAATAATTCGGTCTATAACCTATGCCCCAGTTGAGTTACAAGTCTTCCTCCTCTGAATTTGAGCTATAGTGGCTTAGATTATATTAGTGACTACGTACCGTCACATTGAGGGTGATATGAAAGAACTACCTCACTCTTCTCCAAATTTAAGACCTTAAGCCATGTCCTCGCTTATTTGACTAGTATTTTGTATACTGACTTTCGTTGAAATTATTACAAATAAAATCTTGGAGAGAATTACATTGAAGTACATTCTACTTTTTATTTTCCCATTTAAATGTAGTACCTCGTTTTTTAGATCCGATTCCAGCAGATTTAGTGACAGCAGAATGTCCAGTGGATTTCTCCAAGCTCGTCACTGTTACAAATCTCACTCACGATTTGGAGGACAGACCTCCACTATCAGAGGGTACTACTCTTCTTAGCACAAACAGACGACGAGGAGGAGCACAGACTACTAAGAAGTCTGACGCTCTCAAGATGGTTCAGGAACTAACGCATTCTCCTTCGTCTCAACCCCCACAGAAGACCACAAAATCAATGTCACTCGATCAAAAACACTTCAAGAAACCTCTCAAATCAACTCCTGGGCTCATAGAAAATCTGGAAAATTATACCAAGTCAACGTTGCTCAAGGTGGGTCGAAACAATTATAAACATATTTATAAAACGGTATGTGTATAGGCGGCGTAGTGCATGTTGGCCACTTCTCTTATTTGCAAATCATCAGTGCTCATGAAACTATCGAAATGATTGACCGGTTGGCTAATCGTCGGTCAATCAGTGAAACTCCAACTCCTTGAAAGTAGTTAAATATGCTTTTCCTGAGTGATCTTTCTGGAAATAGATTTTAAGCATCCTATTATAACAGCGCAGGAATCTCTTCTGTCATGCTAAGTATTTTTCTTTCTTCATCAAATATTACCATAAAATCAGGATCAATGCCTTCCCCTGAGACGGAGTCTGAGAAGTATGATTGGCTTTGTCTTTGCTCTTCGTCATAATTGACTAGTCATATTAATTAATTCCGCATTTCGATCGACTTGTCTTAACCAGGACTTTTTATGAGTTTTCTACTTTTATATTGGCTCCTGGTTGCTCGAAAAAGTGTTTTGGTAAATATGATAATTATCACGTTCTCTGTAGAGGAGAGAATTCATATTCTGTTACCTCTCTTGGCGATTGCCATTAATCAGTACCGTCAGTCATTCGGAACTCACTTTGTAGTGTACTATCTTTTACAACACTTAGCTGCCAGTAAGAAGAAGGCAGAACCCTTGTAGCCCAAACGACAATTTTTCTATTAAGAAAAATTAGTTCGCTCATATATAATTTGATATATTTTCGATTCAGACTCCTGCCGTGTATCATGAATTGGTAAATACTATCTACTCTTTTTTTCAGCCGGCGATAGGAGTGCATTTCTCGACTGATGTAGTTACTGAAGAATCTACTGAAGCTCCTGAACTTCTAAATGAATTAGAAAACAGAGTTTTACGTCAGATATCTCAGTTTCTAGACCGTCAGACTATTGAAATCGCTGTAGAATCAATCAGTGAAAGTGAAGAAACAGAAAGTGATTCGTCTAGTTATGAATCATCTGAAATTTCACAGACTGAACAACCCCAAACCCATCATCCTACAAACGGGACCGTTCAACAACAACACCAAGAGCCCCAACAGATACAACAAACTCTAACCCCACGTCAGATGGCTCTGTGGAATGAGTACTGTCGTTTGGTTCAATGGAAAGACTACTTCTATCAGCACTGGTTGAATACAACTCGGGAATATGATGCTGTGCTGGCTGAGTACAGAGAACTAACTGGCGAAACAAGTACCTACAACAGTTGAGGAGTTGTGATGTCATTTTGTAAATATATAGTCCCTTTTATGCGCTGGCTTGTCTTATCCATTCAATGTCAATTTGGAGAAGTATAATGCAAGTATTAAATATCTCATTCAATATTACTAGGAATCTTGTGGTCTTTTCTGTCAGTGACGAAATGAGACTATATTTGGTTATCAGTAAAACCAGGTTTTGGGGATTATGAAGAGTATTGCTTCAATAGCACCTAAGGCATCTGGTTTCCCTTGCGTGATCAGACAGCTTACGTAAACGTTTGCATCATGGCGTTCCAAATGTACTTTTGATGAGTATGGGAAAATAGCCGAAACAGTAAGGTAAATTGAGGAGTCGCCACAAGTTCAACATATTTCAGTTAATTGTTTCTTTGAAGGAATATTGGAACGCTTCTTATGATTCTCAACATATCAGTAAATAATGGCACTCCAAATAGCTCATTCGTACTTATAAGATGCACTTTTTGGCCTGTAGTTATTGTTTGACGCACTATTGCGTATTGGCCGCGTAGCGTTCGATGTACACGAGTGTAGTCAGAGATCAGATAACCGGATCTGGAAATGAGATCATTAATTATTCGTGGGAGCTGATACTAATTTGAGAATTTTGCTTCCTAAATTCTGACAGAAATAGTCACATCTTCGTCAATAGCTAATCATTCCCAATTCGATCTTTAAATAAATAAATAATGAAGTCAACTGAAGTACATAGGATTTATTAGATGCACGTTACGCAGATGGGATGCATTCTTAAATAAGTGGAAAAGACTAGGGAAAGGATGACATGTAAAATCGTACAACGTTAAAGTTATCGACTGAGAAATCAGAGGTCAGGAGTTTGATGGCTAAGCGCTACTCACGCAGTGAACGGAATGTCCATGCGCATTGATAAAGTTAGGTTCATTAAAAGGAGCGACCGAATTCCAGTTTCTTACCAGAAGGGCATGATGATGTCAGTCCTCTGCGCCCAAACGACTGTTAAAAGCACCCTCCTAGAGGGGTGAAGGATAACTCTCTATGTATTTCCAGAATTACATTTTATTCGCAGTCTCCACGACAATACCTCGGTTTTTTGCCCACGAAGTCGGAGTGACGTCTTTTATGTCCCTATGACGCATAAGCCCTGTCTGGCGTGTCTAAACGTGCCCACCGATTTCCACCCTTTTCTATAACCACCTCGTTTTCTATAAAAAGCACATCTGCACTCATGCTCTCACGCGTCCTTACTCAAGTGACTCATATAAAGATAGCCTTGTTTTCCACACAAGAAAAACGCACGCTGGTCAGCTATCGGCTCTTACGCTCCTGCTCATCTTCTCTCCTCTTCAGCACGCTGCTCTCTCTGTCCCTCTGTCCCTCGTTCCAAACTCGTCGTGGCTTCCTTAAATACATTTTTGAGCTTGCCAGTTAAAATCCAGACCTAGGAAATGAGTGGTGGAAACCTGGTTTCTGCTTCAATGTTGAATGTTTGTGAAACAGTGTTAGATACCCGTAATCAAAGTTTCATAAAATTCAGCATAATATGGTATGGTTATAGTCGCAATTCTACTGATCACAAATTAGTACATAAAGAATTACTGAATTGATACATAATCCGCAATCTCATTACGTAGAAAGGGTATCCAGGTTAAAATGAGAATACATTTGAACTGGTTCCCCAACTGATACGGATTCGTTTATTGTCGGCCTTTTTGTTCTCTGTCCATTATCAGTCCATTAAATCTACAGCAAATAAATCCTTTTATCTATAATGTATTCAAACTTGAGTGTATTCAGCTTTGAATGAATAAAGTCTTTATTCATCCTAAGGTTAGCAGATTAGCACTGAGGTCACCTCATCGTTAATCATGGGCCTGTGACAAATGAAAATCCAATCACTTAAAGTGAACATCCGATAAGCAGACAAAATCTGTATCATCGGCACACGAATAAGACATGTTTTCTTTTTTTAGTTTTAAGTAGCCGATTTTGTTTTAATTTGAAACCTTTAGATTTAAAAAATCTACAAAATCCATCAATGGATTCCTAAATCCGTTGAAACACGTCCGAGTGTCAAAATACTTAGGAAACTTTAAATTCGCCACATACTAAACCGATGATTCATATAAAGCTGACGCACAAATTGGCGCGATGACGGATGAGAGCGTTGGCCTGAGAATCGGGTTCACATTAAGCCGCCGGGTTCGCTCCGGCTTCTCCCTCTGTTCCCTTCTCCGTACCGTTTACGAGCCACTGGTTTGAAAGTACTAAATGTTGGACGTGAGCGTGACCTTAATAATTCATGAGGTCGGTTTGTGCACGCCGTTTTAAGGACAAGATTTTGTTGAGCCAAATAGATTTTAATTAATACCTATGTGAGATCCGGAAATGGTCCAAATTTGAAACCTCTTTTAGGAAAAGAGTGTATGGCTTTAACCCGATAATTAATGAATAGGAGGCATTAATACAACGCTGAATTTCGGCAATCATATAAGAAAAGGTTAATTGGAAGCCGTTTTATTTGTATTTATTGATTTTTTGTGACGTACATTAATGCATTGATTTTTACTTATAAGCGAGTAAAATTTTATTTTCCAAGGTTCCAATATTAACTTTCAAATATGGTTTTCTAATGCTCATCTTGTGTTAGGGGATGGTACCGTTTATCCTCCTGGTGAGAGATTCGAATTCTGCCAACCCCCTTCATAGCCAAATTTAACCAGTGCGCTTAGCCATTCCGCTCGCTGGGTGTACGCTGATGGGCATTGAATCCGTGACTTCCGGTTTTGCAGACGAGCACGTCAACCATTACGCCTTAACGTACAAGGTTACTTTATATTTGAGTGATTTTATAGCCTTGAAATTCAGTCACTTGGCTATCCAGTTTGGGATATCACCATAGTAACCGCCTTATCAGACGGAATTGACAACAATTATTAGTTCGCTCTACTTCTCAGAAGTTGATCAAGCATATGTAAGTCATCCATCTATTCCGTTTCAGAATCTCGCCATAGCAACTGATTATCAGAGGGCCATTTAGAACCAAGTAATGTCACCTTGATAAGGCATACATTGATATGATGAGTCACAATGGATGAATAAAATTCAACGTCGATTATGAAAAACACGACCTACTGCGCTGCGCCTTTGATGACAACTGTGTTTTACACACAAATGTGAAAAAGGCGTACTAGTAATCAACATATAAAACCTGAATAGTTGACTATAAATAGTTTTCTGAGATAAAAGCGAGAGTTAAATGGGGATGTAAAATTGCTAAATCACTAAATCATAGCTTTCCAGAGAGATCTGTCGATTTTGACTCTACTGTGGATTTGATATATCTAGACGATAAAACCTAGACTATATTTTAAAAAACCCGTTCATCAACACATATTTTGGACGTCCTACCGTCATTCCACTTTATCGACCAGCTCTTAGGTAATGGAAACTATTCTTTCTAACCTCAAAATGAATGGTTTTAAATTTAAATCATTTTTGCTTCGTGACATAACCCGCTTCCCCATGGCGAGATATTGTCACTACGAATCATAACGTGTGCCGTTTTAGTAGGGTTCAACATCAACTCCCTTTTTTGGCCGACGCATGACGAACAGCATTAGGATTTGCCATATATGGGAAATGATGAGTCATAGAGGGGACGACGCAGATGTTCACTCGTCCTTTCGACTTTATCACACAACCAATTACGAATATTAACGGAGTTTCACTATCCGATATCTAGGCCATATTTAGAGCAATTTACAATGTTTTATTATCCGTATGTCGCCAAAAATTGAATTTTGGTGATGTAGAAGTCCTGTTGACCCTTTTTTTGAAACTAGGATTGGTTTAAAAGTGAGTTGAGATTGGTTGATTAGACTTAGAAAAATTTTTTTTTGGTCTGGATTACATAATCTCAATTCGCCTACTTTCTAATGCGTTTAGATGAGCCAAGGGAAGAAGCGAGTGTTGTTTCGGTACCCCCGGCCCCTGGTACGTCACATTTTGTACCAAATAATCATTCTTCAGCAGGAGGTAGGTTTGAGGAAAGAAATGGCATTTTTATTTCCACGTGTTTCATTCGTTGGAAATCGGAAGAAAGCACATATCTGGCACTGCTCAAGTTTATAAGAAGGAATAGTGGAGCTCAACCCATTTTCATTGGCTCAGTGCGATGAGTTGATAAAAACGGATTTTTAAAGTACTTTGCCGTTCTCTTCAACGGATATTTGTTCACATTCGGGTGTACTTTATTTAAAAAAAGGTATTTTGCTCACAATAAAAACCGTAAAAGTTCAAAAACACAAATTGTCAATTCATGAACGAACAAGACTGTTAAATTCTTATAAAATGATCATGGGTACAGATTTGGATAAATATTAGTTTTCAAAAGGTCACAGACTTGGGTGATGAACTTAGGACGAAGTCACCCCAATTTCACTATGATTTTATTGTTGAACTCAGCGTCGGGTTAATTAAAAGGCCAGAGTTTGACGAAGTGTCTGTGTGTTCAACTATCGGGATTGCTTGTTTAATTATACAAAATGAATACATCAGAAATAAAGCGAATTTTATACCTTTAATTGTGTTCTTCATATTTAATTTTAATTGATTCCCCAACGTTCTATTTGACACAACAAAAATCGTCAAGTATTCAGTGCCCTATCGATGATCCACAAAGAAATTAAACAACTGAACATTGGTAGCACCAACCTTCCCCCAAATCACAGATGGCTCTTCTTATACCTAACTTCCAGTTTTTTCAAATCTGAGCCTTAAGAATGAAATCTGTCTGTAATGTACAACCAAATATGCTCGAGATCGACGAGAATACACCACCTCAGAAAAAATATCACCTAGGCTACGACGAACGTTGCTTCAGGACATTAGAGTAAATCTCATCACGTTTTCTACCGCAAATCAAAATGGAATTTTGGTGAATGGAATCAAAAGGGTGCCACTACATACACCAAGAATACTGACTTCCACAGAGTTCAAAATCCAGTCACTTCCTCTTTTATTCCTAGATGAACAAATGAGAAATCCAAAATCACAAGGGTATTAAAATTTATCTTTTAGAGGTTATGTGATCAATTTGAATCGTTGTCTTTAATACTAATGAGCTCTAAGATGGTCTCCATTTCGTTGAAATGTAGACTTTACAAAATATCGTTCACACACAAATGCCTAGTTTTTTAATTCCACTGTTACGTACTTACCACCAAGTAACAGTCTCTATGAGGGCACGAGAAAAACCCTTCCAAACTGAATTTCTAGTCATAAATCTGACCTCAAATGTTATGTAAAGATTAAACATTTGGTAGCGATTGAGGGCATTTATCTATCGCCTTAATTGCAATGAATTTATGAACAAAATTATCGTAATGAAGTAGATCGATTTGAATTTCCATTATTAATTCTGACTGATATTGAACATGAGATCGAGAAGATTTCGAACAGATTGCCATCTGGAATGCACACTTTCAATCCAATATGACTAATGTAACACAGTCATTTACGAATCTGAGTCTAGACATCAAATGTTTGGACAATCGATTGGCATAAATGTTGGCTAGATAACTACCATCTATCGTTCCCATGACATGTAGGTGGACATCTGTTCTGCATTCTCACACATATACGCTTCAGAATGAATCGGTCCAAGTTTGCGCCATATGCTCACCAAGATGAGTCATAAACAGTTAAAATACTCGCAAATGAATCTATAAACCAACGTACTGATCTAAAGTCTATTAAATCGAAAAATTGAAAGCTTTCCGAACTCAAAATGCTGAGGGGTGTAATACACAATTAGAAGTGGGAGAAACCTGAAAGGAAAGCATTCTATCTGAGTAACCTGTGTTCGAAATTACAGCCAATCTAAATATCACCAGCAGCGGACTCCCCAGGAGCTTAAATTCTGAACGCAGCGGTTTATTACTAAATAAGCCAAATAGACCTATCAGTATTACCGTTGAAATTGCAAATTACGACAAAATCCCACAAGCAAAGTTGCACAATTCCTTTGGTCAACTAATTCACATGTGTGACGATTCCATATTTATATCATTCTATCACTAGTACAGACAAAAGAACAAATTATCAGATTGAGGATGTTGATATTTCTAATTGGATTCATCTTAGCCACAAACTGTGGTAATAGAAACAGAAACTCTAAGGGGTAGTCAACTTCTCTAATCAGATACCAGCCAGGCTTAAAATTACGTTTAATGGGTAACAATTTGGCTACATTTAGCTACATAAATACAGCTGAGATGGTCAATTTAACCACTGAAATACTTCCAGTGCCGCATTTGTTACAGTAAATACGAGAATACCCTTAAAATAACAGTAAACTCGTTCAGTGATGAATTCCAGCCCTCAAGCAAGGAATGGAGAAAAAGTGACTAAGTTATATATGATTGGTCAATGCACACATATACGCACGCACCAAAATAGAAAGGCGCAAAATATAAAATTCGAAATGGAAGCCGCTGATTGGGCAAACAGGCAAGCTAAAGATTATGCCTTTGATTAGCCAATAGTAATAAAAAGATCTAAACCAATGAGACATATAAGCGGAAGAAATTTTCGTTGAGCTCATTCTGGCATTGCGTTGTACTTTCGATGGCTCGTACTAAGCAGACTGCACGTAAAAGCACGGGCGGCAAGGCTCCCCGCAAGCAATTGGCTACCAAGGCTGCTCGCAAGAGTGCCCCAGCCACTGGTGGCGTTAAGAAGCCCCATCGCTACAGGCCTGGAACTGTAGCTCTACGTGAGATCCGTCGTTATCAAAAGAGCACTGAGCTTCTCATCCGCAAGATGCCATTCCAGCGCCTTGTACGTGAAATCGCTCAAGACTTCAAGACTGACTTGCGTTTCCAAAGCACTGCTGTCTCAGCCTTACAGGAAGCTTCGGAGGCTTACCTCGTTGGCCTTTTCGAAGACACTAATCTTTGCGCCATCCACGCCAAGCGTGTGACAATCATGCCCAAAGATATTCAGCTTGCCCGCCGCATCCGTGGTGAGAGAGCTTAATCTGCTGAGTCCAGTGATGAAACGTGGCTGATAGCCACCTGAAACGATGCCACGGCCCTCTTTAGGGCCAAAGTAAGTATGGTTGTTTGCGGGAGGGTGGGTGGTGTTGGGTTGTGTTCGTTATCGATGGATTTGTCGCTCATGAATTAGGTCTTTCTGGCGTACAAATGTTTCGCGTGGGGAGGGATGTGACGTCAATTAATTCGGAAGTCTATCTGACGTGCTCCAAGGGATGTGGAGTTGAATTCGGCGGGACTTGGGTCGCTCGAGTTTCAACCGCTCAACAATCTAATTGACAATACGGTCTGATTCTGATTCCTTTTCATCAGCTGTTAGAGGCGTGCGACTGCTCTGTCCAATTAGTGCAAAACGCTTCTAATTCCATTCCATGTGTTCAGTGGGTTCATTCGTTCTGGTTTCGCGTTTCATTCTAGATAATGGACATCGTGCATAGGGGCAATGCTGTCGAATTTTAGTCGCATTCAATACATCAATTTACTCTGAGTAAGTGCGCATCTCTGTCGAATTAACGAAGCCGTGTCTCCGCAAATGGGGCGGCGTTAAATAAATAAAGGGGTAGATAATGAAGATCGGTTGCGTCTTCAGGTTTGGATAATCGTTTCAAATTCTGTTGTGCGTCTGGATTCATTCAGCAAAGTGGGTTCCGGGATAGTTTCGTTTGAGAAAAGCGTTTTCTTACCTCTCCTTTATTAAACATTTTGGTCAGTTTTAATGCAAGTAATGTGTTCTGGAATGCCCTATTAGAAGGCCAAATTATCTCCAGCTGCAAATGGGGTTATTCTCAGTAATCCAATTTGTCAGCCAATTATTAGAGGATAAAATCATTATTTTTCGATCGCTAGGGGAGTGTTTGAATAAGGTTTGGAAGCCACGCCTGTCATACATGGATCCACTTTCAGTCAATTCACTTTAACACAATTTCAAATCAAGTAGGAGTATTCACAATTTCCTGCTCTTGTTATCCCTTGCTACAAACTCGCGAGACGTTTTGAACCGTTCTTTCATTTCATTAGCAACAAGAATTAAACACTTATCGTGTTGTTTCATGATCAGAGTAATGAAATTTTTGGATCCCTTTCTACGTATTACTTTTATACATATCCTCTGAAGGATTGATGTTAGCTAGAGGGTAATTACGTTCGAGAGATAGGTGTCCATGGGTGAGCATCCGGTTATATAAAAAACCAACCACGGTTAATTTTGGTTAACACGTGTGGTAGCAAGATGTCAAGAAAATCAGAACTTCTCTCACCTTACCAGGTTTATGATCGACAGGTTGAGTGATCAACATATTGATCTGGCCAGCTGGAATGAATATTGTTCCAGGATTGAAATCTAACCAAGACAGCACATAGATCAGTAGACCTATGTCAAAGTCATACCATTGTACGAAAAAAAGAAGTCAGAAGTTGTGGAATTTTCGAACAATTGATGGTTTATGCACTATTGAATTTGTGATAAATGGTAGTTCTAAGTTCAAAACTTCAAGCTGTTTTAAGAATCCGACTAAATCAACATGGGGTCACCAGCGGAATTAAAGATTTCTACGTCTATCAGAATGATTTCAGACTGTCGATGACATTTGATGTGAATCTTACTTGCGTTACGTTAAACTAAACTAATACTATTACCTAAACATTTAGGAGTGATAGTCGAGTTAATGCTTTGAAGTAGCAAAAACTGCTAATGGGTGCTTTTCAACCGAGGCTAAGATATATTTTCATAAAAATCAGATTAAAAACATTTTAATGCTGGGGGCAAAAGGAGGGTAAAGTAGTAAATAGAATTAGGAGAGCGTGGTGTACACGTCTGCAGGCTAATCTAATATTCATGCTACAGGTTTAATTGCTGTCGGTCGGAAGGCCTACTACCATTCCACACTGATTCATTCGAAAATATTAAAATTAAAAATGTTTTACAAGTCATAATGATGATGGGCTGGTCACTTAAAGTTCAATAAGGGAAGGGAGGCATGGGGGGGGGGAGAAGAGGGAGAGATCGAAAAGAGAGCATCAAATGAGTTGCTACATTCAATCTCGGAATGTTTAATTAATTGCGTCAAATTGTAGAAATCATAATTCATCCACTGCAAATTCTTATTTATTTCTTATTTACAATCACAAGTGTCTGTCAACCGGTTATTTCATGTTACAGGTTGGGAATGCTACCTTCAATCACTTATTCCAAGGGCTCACAAAATGGCATGATGTCACATTATTTGAAGAACTTTTAGTCATCTTAATGTAGCAGCAGATTTCACTCAATGCAAACTCTTACCCTGAAACAACGCATTAAATTTTATAATATAATGACAAATGAGCTCCATCAACTAAATCTTCAAACATACGAGTTGAAACATTTCTACTGTAAATATTTAGTAGTACTTCGATTTTGATTTCGATTACGGAATAGGTCGCTCAATGCCGCTGTATATCCAATGGAGTTCGTGAATATGTCACGGAAATTTGTGAATAAAAGTGCAAATGAAACGAGTTTCCTGCTGCTTGAAGTTCACTATCTGAGCAATGACTCAAATTGGCCTCATTTGAAGTAGGCCTCAGATCAGCTCAGAGCTTCTAACTTGACCCCCAGTCAACTCAACAATAACTTAACGTCAATTAATATCGTTGACAAATCTCGGAATAAACTATTCAGGATTTGCGTGGATGCCGAAACAGTCAGAATTAATGGGGAGACAACCAGAAATGAATCTGCCTATTATGGAAATGTCTTCCTTCAAAGAGAAATGTTGAGGAGTTAGAAATTCCCCAAGACATGGTATTCACAATAGATTTGGAAATATTCAAGAAATTTAATTAACTGTGGAATGGCAATGATGTTAGAAGCGTAGACCGTGTATCACTACTTCGGGGTTTATAAATCAGTACGTTGGGGAATATTTTATAGAACACGGTCGATACTGGATCTTATTTCTTTATATTTACCACAGGGCAATGTTGGGTTATTCACTCTTGACTTGTTAAACAAACGATGACACCACAGTTCATAACATTTCGAAGCTCTTCATTTGTGAGCTCTTCATCTCCCCAAGACTGGAGTTCATGATTGCAGAATTCTTAGTGCGGTCGTGACTTCTCACAGAATCTTAAGATATATCCCAAGATTTCCCCATTTCTCATTCAAGGAATCCCTGTCCTCCAATTCCTTCCACGTGTGCTTCCATCTCCCAGGTCTTCAAATAATGTTCCATCTTCTAACACAAAACAACAACGCATGAGGTGAAAATGTGTCCACAGTTCTCACTTCAAACTCGATGAGGCAACAATCAGTCTAGTCCCCGATTCATGAGAGCACGATTTCGCAGAACTGAATTTTGTGCTAAAAGTGCGGTTCCACTTTAATATGCACGTATTTGGTACTTATTTCGTGAATGAAACTCTAATGGTTTTTGATGTCTACGACTTCTGACTTGACTGGAGTTTAAAAATATGAGCCTGATACTCGCATCAGTAATAAAGTTGAGGAGTAACCCTCTGAACTGATTTGGCATCTGCAGGTCAAATGCAAATTTCAGGTCAACATTTATATTACCCCACTGCGATTTCATTTCAACTATCGGGCAGGCGTTCTTGTCTCATTATTAACTCGATATTAAAGTGAATTAAATACCTCATCATGGGAAGTGTTTATATGGCGAGGGAA
>CAADRB010000076.1:488051-499300 GCA_900708905.1 Hymenolepis diminuta
TTCCCTCGCCATATAAACACTTCCCATGATGAGGTATTTAATTCACTTTAATATCGAGTTAATAATGAGACAAGAACGCCTGCCCGATAGTTGAAATGAAATCGCAGTGGGGTAATATAAATGTTGACCTGAAATTTGCATTTGACCTGCAGATGCCAAATCAGTTCAGAGGGTTACTCCTCAACTTTATTACTGATGCGAGTATCAGGCTCATATTTTTAAACTCCAGTCAAGTCAGAAGTCGTAGACATCAAAAACCATTAGAGTTTCATTCACGAAATAAGTACCAAATACGTGCATATTAAAGTGGAACCGCACTTTTAGCACAAAATTCAGTTCTGCGAAATCGTGCTCTCATGAATCGGGGACTAGACTGATTGTTGCCTCATCGAGTTTGAAGTGAGAACTGTGGACACATTTTCACCTCATGCGTTGTTGTTTTGTGTTAGAAGATGGAACATTATTTGAAGACCTGGGAGATGGAAGCACACGTGGAAGGAATTGGAGGACAGGGATTCCTTGAATGAGAAATGGGGAAATCTTGGGATATATCTTAAGATTCTGTGAGAAGTCACGACCGCACTAAGAATTCTGCAATCATGAACTCCAGTCTTGGGGAGATGAAGAGCTCACAAATGAAGAGCTTCGAAATGTTATGAACTGTGGTGTCATCGTTTGTTTAACAAGTCAAGAGTGAATAACCCAACATTGCCCTGTGGTAAATATAAAGAAATAAGATCCAGTATCGACCGTGTTCTATAAAATATTCCCCAACGTACTGATTTATAAACCCCGAAGTAGTGATACACGGTCTACGCTTCTAACATCATTGCCATTCCACAGTTAATTAAATTTCTTGAATATTTCCAAATCTATTGTGAATACCATGTCTTGGGGAATTTCTAACTCCTCAACATTTCTCTTTGAAGGAAGACATTTCCATAATAGGCAGATTCATTTCTGGTTGTCTCCCCATTAATTCTGACTGTTTCGGCATCCACGCAAATCCTGAATAGTTTATTCCGAGATTTGTCAACGATATTAATTGACGTTAAGTTATTGTTGAGTTGACTGGGGGTCAAGTTAGAAGCTCTGAGCTGATCTGAGGCCTACTTCAAATGAGGCCAATTTGAGTCATTGCTCAGATAGTGAACTTCAAGCAGCAGGAAACTCGTTTCATTTGCACTTTTATTCACAAATTTCTGTGACATATTCACGAACTCCATTGGATGTACAGCTTTATTGAGCGACCTATCCACAAGTTAAGTAAATGTACCAATATACTCCTGTCAAATACGGATAATTTGGTGAATTTTTTGTATTAGTATTTGTGAGATGAATTCATTCGTATTTCCTAATTTCCTAAAGATTCTTGTATTGTGATTTGTGCTGTGATTTCTGTTCTTGGCGAAGAAATTGACTATTTGTTAATTGGAGGTCTTCTTTCTTTCTACTGGAACTATGACTCAGCCCTTTTTTGGCCGTTTTTAGCTTTATTGTTTTTTGAAGCTCTCTGATTAATTCCGGTTATTTTGACTTTCAGTATTTTTTGGATATTTGATGTATCTCCGCTGTCTTTCATTATTTGGCATTGCTGTGCTTCTATACATTGAAGCTCTAAGATCCTTCGACATTTGGCGAATGGTACCCCCAAAATTCCTAATTGCATTATGAAGTTCTGAGTGAGCTAAATGTTGTACTTACTGAATAATCTGCTGTGGTGTTAATATTTTAAGTAATGTATTTTAATCATCACTCGCATTCTTTTACTTATGTCTAGGAGTATTTGTTGTGTACTTTATCCACTGTCTTCAGAATTCTAAAATTGCTTCCATCTTATTTATCACGAGCTTTAACTACGGAACATTCAACAAATTTGGTGGGTTTACATCAACATACCTATTGGGATAACAAGTCACTTAAGGTAACAACGACAACAACCACTTTCAAGGGTAATGGGTTAGCTTAGATGATTGCAGAGAAATGTGAGTGAGAAAATTAGGTAACATTTGACGAATATTAAATTCGAGAATATTTATCAGGTTAGCATAGTTCTGAGCATTACCAAAGTTGCCATGAAAAGGTGAAAGTACACCCAATACGAAAATGCATTTGATCTCGTGGTGTTTTGCAAATTCAGGCACGAAAGTTCGAACGTGCCGTTTAGGTTCTAGAATATTCGACCTAACTTTGTGTTTATACATATCTGGAATTTCCGGAAAGAATGAAATACCTGATTGCAATTAATTGAGAAGTTGTTGTCGAAAACGAATCCAAAAGTTGCGAATTCTTAGTGGAAAATTATTGTTGGAAAACAATTAGACTGGAAATTCTGAATAACATCTTTAATAGAGGTATTCTTCAGCATTTACAGCATCACTTAAAAGATCGATATTCACTTTAAATTTGTTTGAGTTGATAATTTATGTGAAATGGAACAAATTCACTGAAAATCCTCGCCTAAAATCAAAAAATAATAATTTATAAAGTGTTATTAGTGAGTCAGATTCAGTCGCCATTCTAAACTTCGTAAATACCGGAATATTATTTACGGTTCACTGTAAATCATTAGCGGTTTGCAGATTTTAACTTGTAGAGAGTATAGTGCTACCACGGCTGACCAAACGAATCTCGTGCGCCCTTGAACATTCTGGAAACTGCAGTCGTATGAGCAGAGGCCTTCCTAGCCAATCAGCAATCAATAACTTTGCAGTGTGGCGTCGATTGTATTTAGTGACTTAGCATTTTGGTAAAGAGGCAGAGTTTGCAATAACCCCTCTCCACACGATACATTTTTGTTTTTACTAATTTGGCAATAGCCTGTCTAATTTTGGAGACCAAATTATATTTGGGGACTCTGCCGAGGGCCAGTTGTACTTTTCAGCAGATAGTTGGACTTCTGAGAGAAATAATAGCGTTTTTTGGAAGGATTATTTGCGTAGTATCCACTGCAAACTTTGATTGGTGTAATAGACAATTACAGCTCATCGAACGCCATAATACTTAAACGACTTGTTTCGTGGTACCAATAACATAAAGATCTAGGATTCCAAATCGTGATAGTGAAACAAATTACACTTTATCAACCGATTTAGAGACTTAATGTGCAAATGCAAATTCTATAACAACTAACCAAAGGAGCCCTCTATTTCATTCCGCTTTTATAACTTTAAACAACTTCCCATGAACAAACAAACGGCTTCACGTTCTTACGAGGCTCTAAAGAAGGAAACATCGATACTGGAGTGCCCGGCTTACTTAAATTTGAAAACAAATCCATCTTAAATTTTACGGCAAATTCCTATTTGCAATGGATCCAACCAAAAATTTCGATTATAAATAAAACGATTGCACAGGAAAAATTTTATTTCAGTTTGCTTATCGAAGGTTAAAAATATAGAATGCTAAATGAAACAAATTCCTGTCCAGCATTCGCGTGTATTATGACATGCTGTAAGTCGGGGTGATTTTCCTTCGCATAACTGATAAACGAATAGCATCGTACTTATTTGTGACCTCAAGTGAGGTTTACTGATGAGGTCAAATGGTAGTGCTACCAAAGCACTTCAAATCTATTGCACTTTGATATCGAGAAAAAAGCAAAGTAATAGTTGGCAATAACTGATTTGTGGAAACGGTTTGTGATAAACAGTATGGTAGGTATTGTTTCGAGAAACAAATTGATTTCATTAGTTCGGTTCTCTCAAAGCTAATTAAACGAAGCAAATATAGATTTTTGTAGATGACCGTAGTCGTAAAGGTATGGAATTTTGCATGAATTGGCAGCAGTTAGAATTACAAGCGGAGTTCAGAGACTTCTTGTAGCGCAATGACAACATTGTTTTGGAAAAGAGGACAGTTTAAAACTTCCTGACGGACTCTTCTGATAAAAACTCACTTTAAACAGAGCAACTTTCCGCAAAGTAAGTGTGCTGGACATAAAACGGTGCAAATTTTATTTGATTTTGCGAACGTCCTCGAAGGTTAGATGCTTTTAATAAAGTTCAAATCCCTTCTGATTCCTTCGTTTTTGGACACTAAATAGCACAATCAAATTTGAATATACATATTAGCTTCTCAAGTATTCCAATCGATATCACAACATCAGTAATCAGAATGTTCTCTGATGAACTGGGCGTGGTCTTCCTCGTTGAAGTCTAGCCACAGAATTTCTCAAAGGAATCTACTGAGTTAGTTCTTCACACGTCATGGTCTGCGGGAGCGTAATTCTAACATCAGTCTACTCTTAGTGATGGGGTAGCCGTAAATCTATTGTTATCAGACACCCTTAGTACCATTGTGGAAATTTTGTAATAGAGGATGGGTTCTACGAAGTCTGAGTTTAATTTGACTGGACATTTTCAGATGAGTCACAGCCTTATGAGTTTCCGACGTAAACCTAGTAATAAAGAGGATTATTTAATATACTCTAAATTTAATTGAATTAAGCAGATATAAGCAGTGTATTTGCCAATTCCGCTCAAATGGAGTGCATCGCGATCGTGATCTCCATTTTTGTTGAAAAACACGTTAGCGGCATCGGGAGAAATGCATATGTATAGATGAGATTGGGACCGAATCTTTTCATAGAAGGCAGTTCAATAAAATAAATCGAACATTTTTTTAGTGTTTGGATGCAAACAGTACGAAATAACCTGTCACTGTTCACGAAATGTAGCTCAACAAAAAATTCATAGATAAGCACATCTAAATCACTTTTTTTCTTCACAACTACATTTAAGGAATCACTAATCGCTATTTGTTAAGAATAATCATTTAGCATGGCGGAACTTCCTAGTTGAGAAACTCATATTCTTAGCAAGACTTAACTACTGCGTTTGACCATTCAACTCACTGGACGTGTGCCTGTGGTCATCAAACACGTAACGCATGACAGCACGGACAAGTATGATAACCCCCGCGTTACTGATCCTTATTTGCAAAATTGCATTGGTTATTAGTTAAATGAGACCTGGTTGTGCAGCAATTGAGGGTCGTTGAAAAAATAAACGTTTTAAATACGTATGGGCATTAAACTGCAAGCTCACGTCTCTCCTAAACCCGACACGAGATTTGATGGCAGGAGCAATTTCAAAAGCCACGTTTGATAGGTGCGGTCATGCGTAAATTCCAAATTTGGTTTGAAATTTATTTAGAAAGCAGATAAGCATAAAATATCTATTAATTTAATTGTATTCATTGTCGTATACAGGTTCTCATTATCCAACTACATGACAAACTCCATTTGAGACACGGCGATTTGAGTGCGATTGACCTCTCCCCGTCCTCAAATGTGTTTGCTTTATCTTTCAATATATAACAGTATGGGAAATTGACCCGAAATGGCCTCTCTGGTGTTTGGGGGGCTTCGTAAGCAGTTTCCGAAATGTCAAATACATCTTTCTGGGTTCATGCAGCCTGATTATTCTGAATTATTTCCACATAAATGTCTGCTTAATTAATGCCTTATTTAGAACTGTTCTTACTTCTTCAAATAGTAAGCTTTGCTTTAATTTGTACGAAATTTCTAGAAAATATCTTCATTTGTGAGTCAGCCTACCACCACCCGCTCATTATTTATGTATATACAAGGGGGGAAGTGTATCTGAAGACACTTTGAACACTTTTAGAAAAACAGAAAATAAAGCTGTTAATGGTTGAATTAACAATTTCTTATAACAAAACAAAACTAAGTTTTACTCTCAATATCATCCTTCACCTTCTATCACCGACTCAAATCGAGTCCGAAAGCGACTGCAAGTTTAGATCAGGTGGTCCTTATTCATTGCTTCCATAGGAGAGGAAGATTTGGTGTTATGAGGATGGTTATTAACTTCCTTTTCAACCAATCTCCGCCCCATATGTAATAGTGCGAAGGATTAATGTCTGGTGAGTTAGGGGACCATAAGTTTGGGATGGTGTGATGATGAAACTTCTCGGACATCCAGTCTTGGATTGTGAGAGTTTTATATGATAGAACCGGATCTTGCCCCCTTCACTGCTAACAATAACAACATCAACACCGAAAATCATCACTGCTGATGGGAACTTCGTGTGCATGCATAAAATTAGGAAATTCAGTGGGGTCCGCTCACACATAGCCACTTATCACTTCTAGGACTGACTTTTTTTATCCTGGTGGAAGTTGTTTTGGTCGGAGAAAAACCAAAGACTCCTATTCTTCTAGGTACTTCAATTTGTTTAAGAGTCATTTTGAACGCATTAAACGATTCTCTTAAGTTGTTTTTGTCCACATAAGTTGATCTTGCCTAAAAACGTATGAGTTGTATCCGAGATCTTGATGAGCAACATTCCTTATTGTTCCTTCCGACACTCGAAGATCTTTGGCAGGATGTCCCATTGACTTCCTGGGATTTTTGTCGTTCATGCCATGTCTTGCGCTCTTCTGACAAACTCGGGTGATGTTAGTGAGTCGGCAGAGCGTTGACAATGCTGTTTTCTCTTGCTCGTGGCAGCCAATTCATCTGATTTTTTCCATTCAACTCCTTTCCAACTTTACAAACGAAAGATCTGGTGACTTTCAGAAATCTTGCAATTTCTAGATTACTCTGCTTTTCTTTTAAAGACACTATGACAGTGAGTCTTTTCATTTCATCATCAGTTATTGTAGCATCTGCCATAAAAAATACATTAATTACTCTTGTCGGGTTAGTTTAAATTAAAAAGATATAGGTGCCCTCAGATACACCGCGCACCCTGTTTATACATGTAAGGTAACTTTAACTTTCACCTAATTACTGAGACGGGTGTTAGTCGGAATTATTTCCAGTATTTTTGTTTAATAGTAAAATTTGAGTATCATTTTCTGTAAACTTCCGATTATTTACCTTTGATTTAATTTAAATTAAATTTTGTTTGAATACGATCGGAAACGGTAGTAAAAAGTCACAAATAGGGAACCACTTTCAAGATGTATGGTACTTCTGCAAACCGTAAAGACTGCTATCTGAATTCATTATAAAATTAAGTTTAAAATTTTGAATTTTGTTTATATGGACTGATCTATTAAGCGTGTATCTATGTCACTAAGATGAATAATAATAATAATAATATTAATTGATCCCGAATACTTTCGGAAGACTTCTAAAATACGAAGATCTGACATCAAACTGGACAAGACTTAGCTCAAGGATTTGAAGATGAAAAGAGATGCATTCCATTAAGAACTGTGGTAGAAATGTTAGAATTTCAAAACTTTCGTCGAAAAATTATTTTAAAAGACGAGGGAGAGGATTTTGGAGAATCCTTTTCAAACTAGTAAGCATTCGGACAAAACCGCTTTGGTTGAAATGGAAGCTTCAACGTTGCACGCTTGCATCTATTCATGCATTTTACAAAATTTCCTCTCCTCAATCACATCTTGTCTTTATTGCAAAATGTCAGTATGGTTGTGGCAATGAGCGTTTAAATGCAAATATTACCAACATGCATGTATGGATTTAATTTTCTATTTATAGAAGTAACATACAAAGAAGGATTTCAGTCGAAAATTTATGAGATCCACGAAATGGGCAAGAAATGTGATGAATGAACGAAACGGTCTCAACGCGACTACAGCTTCACTACTTCCAAATCCAAATAAATAGGTCTGGAGGTGAGGGAGAGCCACTTGGTGCTTTCTTCATCTTTCAATTAGCAAGCATCAAAGTTTCGTTGACGTTTTATCGAATTTTGGATAAAAAATATTTAGAAATGCAGATCCATTTTATAATTTTGCGTGAGTGCTCAAACAAGGCGCCGGAATAGCGATCTGTGAAAACGAATCTCTAGACAAATCTGCAGTAAGAATGCTCTTTCTCAAATAAAAACAGCAAATCTTGTCGTTAAAATATTTAATGTCACTTCATCGTACGCATTTCTACGCATTTCCAGAAGGATGTTTTATTCAGGACGCTTTGTCATTATGTGTTGTCTGATGAAATTGTCTCATAAGAAAGCATGTTTTGAGTGTCTGTTATTTCAAAATCTATGTATTGAGAAGACGAATGCTTGAATTTTCTGAAAAGTTCTCCGTTCCAAAATGATTAGCAAATGTCTGTCCTCACCGGGTATGAGTTAACATCGATAAAGAACCCATTAAATTGAGTGTTTTTTCTCTGTCGGTCTAATCTCAGCTGCCTATAAGCAACTTTAAAGGATTAATACAACAAAAATCACAAAAGAAATGCTAGTAACAGTGAGTTTGGGGGAGTAGAGAAGTTACTTGCCATGTTTACACTTCTAAAACAAAAATTCTATCATATTCTTTAAAGAAATAAATTAATTTGTGTGGTTGACCATCCAAATCATTGTATTATGTATCAATCAGCATTGATGTTTGCCCTGACTTCTGCTTTAACAGATCTGGATGCTAACCGGTGTCCTACCGTCGCACATCTAGCGACTTGAATCAAGCGACTACCTGAAAATGATGGCAAATATTCGCAGTGACTAGACTTAGCAGCTTGAAGACTTCCAAAGCCGAACAACTCCAAATAATGTCATCAATTAAGGGAATGAAATGAAATGTTTTAAAATATTAAACGTGGATGCTAGTATGTACTATTTATTTAAAATAATAGGTAATAATAGGTAAAAGTGTACGACTATACGAAGTTCAAGTTCGTTATTTACCGCAAGCACTTCTGTGCTTAGATATTTCAACCATGGAAACAACCAGAGACGCTAAATCAGCAGATCTGCAGTTTCCTCACCACATCACATATCTGCTCGGATCGTGTCACTCTTATAAGGAAAGCTTGCCTGCTACACAGAATATTAATTTCACTTTGGCCCTTCTCTTTACCTCGGTGTTTGATGTCCTACTTATGCGAACCGATCTCGACGTGTTGAACCTAGTCTATTCTATGTAACCTCGCCTGAGGCCAAAGTGGAATGTGTATTCAAACTTATGCTTGCACCGCATCAGAAATCACCTGACCAAATTAATATAAAATGAAATTAAACGGAGGAGTTGTGGAAGAGGCAAACACTAAGGACAAATGAGTACACAATAACCTAGCAAAAGTGACCTTTTATAGAACAGCAAAATAAAAATAAAATATCATTATTACGTTTTATGTTAATTGAAAGGCAAACTATTGTCAAAGAACGTTGCTGTGCTGATCAACAATGGAAGCTTGTCAACTGATGAATCCAATGGAATATCCGAGGAGCAAGTCATGAAATATGACTGTTCGACAATGAAGCATTAAGAAGAAGCGCAATCTTTCTTGAATTCAGAAATTTTAGAATTTGATTTGACTAATGAATAGACAGATTGTCACCTGGGCTCTATCTTACAATGAAAACACTGTATTTTCACTCTCAAAATTACCAAAATGAGCATGTTGAGGTAGAAAATGCCGCAAACTTCTACTAATTTGAATGTTCACGGTATTCGGCTACGGACAAAAANCACTATTTTAACTCACAGCACAAACAAAATGAGGTTTCTATGATAAAAAGTTGAGAACATGACCGCCAATGCAGTGAGTGAGCTTTCAGAAAACTACAAATTGTACTTCATCAGAGGCATTCCCACCTGCATGATTCTAGCTACTTGGGCGAAAAGTAAAAGCATTTTATAAATCCTTTTTTGCATTGCCTTCAGAGATCTATCTGTGATTTGACAATTCAATTTTCCTTCCATTGACCTAAGACAGTAACTTTCAAAGTATTCCTCTAGTTCAAATTGAATGAGGCGATTTTCAAGTTTATCAACCGCCTCTATATGGCACTAATACGGTGCGGAGTCTGATTTTACGTACTTTATATCGATGACCCGGAGAAAATCGATGTATTTATATGAATAGAGAATTTAAACTTTCATTAAGTTTGTATTTAATAATTATGAATAAAGAAGGTTAGAATTAGCAAAATGGAGACAGCTAATAATTTAGAAGAAAAAATTAAAATTAGAAATCAGCAGATTACTACTTGAATATGCTACAAAAGGCTCGATTTCACTGCTATTCCATATATTTGTTGATATAATTTATACATTAAAACGAAACAGGTACAGTCTGGTATAATTTATAGATTAAGAAACGCAGTCTGGTGGATAGCGAAAGACAGATTATCTCGCAACTCCTGCAAAGAGGTGTACTCACGCAGGTATAAGTTGTGAAAGCATACTTGAGTAGATGGATATTCATTTCCAATTGCTGCAGGAAGCTTTGTAACTTGCAATTTTGGTGATAAATTTCGCCAGCCACCCGTAGGAAATGTTGAATATCCGGTGACAAAACGCAAAAATCTTCCCCGATTTTCCATATTGAAACCAATCAGCACTTCCAAAAAGTATTGAACCGTTTTAGAGTTTTCATCAAACCCACTGAAACAAATATTCGATTTAAGCTCTTCCATTGACCACGGCTTATCAGTAAATTGGCCGCTTATTAAATTCTTAAGTTCTGTGCTGGTAAACATTGACAACCATTTCAGGGGAAATACGCGTTCGAATCCATCTAGAAGAAAGTAAAATTACAAGTTTCTGATGAAAGGCAAATGAGTAACTATTTTGTGTATTAATTGGACTTACGGACAAAAGCTTCCATTTGAACACGAATGCCCTTATCCAAGCAAAATTCTAGCAATCTGCGAATATAAACAACGTAGTTATCGTTGGTGACGTATTCGATTTCCTCATGTTCTCCACCACAAGTCTTTGCATCTGGAGACTCCCAAGGATAAACGTCCCTAAGTTTCACAGTTGTGGGTTTTGCCTGTTTGAGAAAAAACAGCTAAGATTAAATTTTTGTCAAATGAAGTGGCACACATAATTCAGTTAGATTTTGACCCACATGTGAGAGGCATTCCACTGTCATCGGTAAACAAAGATCTCCTAATACACCTCCAAATATCTCTTTGCTGTTTTTGTCTAAAAATGCATGTAAGGCCTTAACTTCACAGCAGTCCATAGTTTCTAAAAATTGTCTTTGTCTTCGGTAAAGTTCTAAAAAACCGGGAAGTATATTTTGAAAGTGTGGATAGAGAACAAGGAAGTCTTCCACGTCCAGCAGACCAGTGAGCCAATGCCTGCTGCCAGTCCCTGACAAATTCCAATGGCCAATAAAATTGCTGCTGGGGAAAGTTGCTTCTCGACATTTTTCTAGATTTTCAAGCGCCTGATATCCTGATCGCTGCAGGTTTTCACTAGCCCCATTATAGCGCAAAATGATTTTCAATAGAGGTTTTGACAGGGGCAAATCCATCAAATAAACATCCTAAAAGGAAAATTCACGAAT
>CAADRB010000077.1:6663-18593 GCA_900708905.1 Hymenolepis diminuta
CCATCTCCTGCAACGTGATTGGTTGCTGGTAACTAAAATGAAGTGGTGAATGCCTCTACACCAACTCACTGTGGAAAGTGTGCAAGTATTTGCAAGGAATATGAACATCATATGTCGCTTCAATTGAAGTTGCAGTGGGGAGCACCTTTTATGGAACAATGTAAATTCAGCTATTCTAGATATTTTAAATATCGAAATGTATCTTGCTCAGAGATTTCGCGATATTTCAAGCAGTTTCAATGATAACATGTGATTTACTTGGATCCCCTTTACCATCACATCTGCAATGTTAAGATCCATGATTCGCTGAATTCGAATTACATCGTCTCGAATGGACTTGAAATATTTCATCTCAAATAGCGAAGACACAATCAACTTTCGAAAAGAACTTCCTCCAACGTGATTGACTGCTTACAACGGAGAAGTGTGAGCCACAGGTTGCATCCTTCAGGAAATGCGCTGGTTTTACTAACCAGCCTTTCGCGAAAGTTATTCATTTTAAACTGGTCAGGAGTGCTTAGGAGTTGCCACTTTAATTATTTACCATTCGCGTAATACGAATAAAATGGGGGCTTGACGTTGGCAGGCGGATAGGGATGCGAAAGGGTAAACACTGAAAGATCACTTACCCGTTGAGGAGGAATTATTATTACGGCTGTGTGAAATTAGGAAAAGAAAGAGACTACTGAGTACACCCATCTAGTGAATGAGAGCTGACTTGAATAGTTCTAAGGTGATATCAAGGTTAAATTTGTGCTACTCAAAAGCCAATTTTCTTTCATTGACTACTGGTGCCTTCTCTGCTGTTGGATGGTGCAATGCGTCACCTTCAACACGCTCTCACTTTACACATATTACGCGCCTTGGAAGCAGAAGTGAAGTTTAAAAATTGTGAACTTGGACAGATCAAGCACAATCTTATGAGCAGCCTTGAAATTGCCAATCGAGATGCAAACTTGAAATGCTTTTCGCAATTCCGTGGAATGCGTGTTTCGACGTGAACGCCTCAACATCTTTATTAATATGAGTCAGCAAATTTGTAAAAATTTAAATTCTCATCAGTAGATTGAGGAAGTTGAAGAGATGGGCGCACACCTCATCGTGCTTTCAGTCTAGTTCCTTGTATTCGAGAAACATTCGGGTGAAAATGATGTTGTGGACATTGGCGTGCCGAGGTTTTCCCTTGAGTAAGTTGTCTGGAATTAACTTAGCATTCTGGTTTTCATAGCGTTGTTAATGCTGCCGGGGAATATCCCTATGGCGGCATTGAAAATATTTCACCGGATGTCACCCTCAGATTACATCTTCTGGCACACAACCAACAAAATAAAGTTCTCGTGGATGAGTGCGCGAGGTTTTTGTGTGCCACGTGAATGGTGAACTGAAGTAGCTAAAATTGTCTGAATTAGTAGAATGATCAAAATTGATTGATGGAATATATGAGGATTGAGGAGACAAATGTGAGTGAAGTCTGGTCAGCAGCCAACGCAACAAAGAATGATGTTCTGATTGGGGTGTGTGCACATCTGGTGTCGATGAACTGGGAGATGTTTAGAACATCTCGACTCTTCCATGTGACCACAGAGATAAAAGACATGATGAGCCTCCTTGGTTGCCCTCGAATGGCATGGGAGTCATCAAAATCAAAAGTGAATGCACTAATCGAGTGGAGGAATGCGTCGAGTGTTGATGAAGTTCGAACAGCTCACACAACTGCATTCAGAGACATGGTCCCACTTTCGGGAATTCAAGATACGCCTGACCTTACCAACAATCTCTTTGTGGTGGACATGGACATTCCCGAAGAATGGAGGTTTGTTTAAATGCCTTTATAAACATCTGCATCAGTATCTTCAAGTTGTGTTAAAACCGATTTATCTCCACTACTAAAGCAAAATCATTTAAAACAAGAGACTTAATCTGGATTGAACCACGAATTTTCGGATCATTACGAACTTCATTGACAAGCTGAAATGCATCATCTAACATTGAGACTGTCAGATAATTTTAAATGAATCATTTCTGAATATGAAATTTACAGAAAAGTGCATCAGAAATGACACCGTTCACTGTTTTTCGAGTAAAGTTCTGCTTCATTATATTTCGTACAGTTATGGTGCGACTGTTCTTCAATCGGTTGAACTGGATGGCGACCCGAAAGTAAGTTCGTAGGAGGCAGGTCCTTGTTCTCTCCTTTAAATCTGGTGGTTTTTACATCTTTTCTCTTTCTCCTCTCTCAGCGACAGTTTGCTAAATGGAGAAAAAGGAAATTTGTTCCTCTCTTGAAGTTGATGACGGTTCAATAAAAATGATATAATCACCGATATAAACTCAATCTTCTCCTCTTCATGAACAAAGGCCTTTTCTTGGGTGCCGATTTCCTGTTAATATCTTCCACAAACATGAAGTATTCATGAAATAATGGATTTAAGCTTGAATGAATATGTGCGGATGGCAGTTTTAAAAAATATTACTTCTGCTTTGCTTTGCCTCATCTCAAACTGATGAAGGGTCTTGCTACAGAGGAGCAGTTTGTCATTCTTTGCCTGTTGATTGGAAAAAAATCACATTTCAAGGAAGAATTATGAAAAGTAAATTCCTGGAAACACTTCAATGAGATATTTGAAAAGTCGTGGTTTATTAAAATGAGACAGAACGTTTTTGAATGAATGGGTGGAAATGACGATAATCGTGGAATCGACAGACGCTGGTCCAATACTTTTGAGCATTTCCGTGAGAATATTTTGCAATTGAAGCACCACCTCGTTAAGTTTTCAATGGAAACTTTAGGTGGTTTGTTCATGAGTTGGTTCAAGTTGTGCTAAAGAATTCGACAAGCATTAATTGCCATTTAACAATGACTGCCAGAAAATGAACCATCACGTCGGTTAGGTCTGGCGAGGATTATTTGTGCAGATGAAGTTCTTCCGATGCGATATTCATCAAATTGGTTATTAGAGAGGACACGACGCCGTGTATTTTACAAAGGCGAGACATACGTCCACAGTCAGTGAGTGATTTGGGAAGATGACGAAGTGGTGAGATGAAAGAGTTTGGCTAAACTAATTTGCGATTAAATTTTCACTCTAGTTTGAAGATCGAATGCATGTCGACGTTCGCTACCGTCACTACTGAAAAGTATTTCAGTAAAATTGCACACTTCTCCATTACGGTATTGTCGTCAGGTAGTTTTGTCTTCTTCGGCTTAACTTGACTAGGCGTATCTGGTAACTGTAAGTTATCTTAGTTCACCTTAATAGTGCACTCTCTTCCCTTGTCTCGCTTTCCTAAGTGGCTCAAACGAAACTCTCCAACTGACACAGTGGAACACTCACGCTCGTCATTTTATCTGCTCATACCCTTCACTCACAGCTCTTCTCCTCCCCTTCTCTCATTCACGAGAATTTCCCACATTTTTAGGACCACCAATTCGGGAGTTACGAATGGTAGGGTTGCCAAATTGTGATCAATCACTGGCCATTTGTACCTCCTTAGATAAGTGAGATCGACTTCTTTCATGATGCTTTCCGCGTCGAGGCAGGAAATGAAAATGACAAATTATTGAAACAAAATTTGGGGAAGCATAATGACGAATTGAAAGTGTAAGTCTGAACAGACTTTAATTTGAGCCAGCAATTGACTTAATTTTCAATCCTTCTTATTTCCAGCACTTTCTCCTACAAAGGACTTTTTCAAATACATTAATGACGCTCGTCTTCCATTTTGACATCTTCTGAAAGGGAGAACAACGATGCTGCTCCTTTAACCTTGGCCGATTCGTGTTTACACTTTCCGCTGCAATCAGGCGGACCTTCACTGATCAAGATTGAGAACTAAATTACTCTTCCAAACTTGGAGAATGTCATTTAGTAAGGGAAGGCAGAGAAGTTGCAGAAGTGGAGGAACGTGGCCACAGGATACTGGAAATCTTCCAGAAAGTCAAATTACCACACCAATAACCAAGTCAATAAACAACATCTTCAACGACGGATAAACCGGATCCTGAGGAAGGGTTTGGCATCAAATACTCAACAAGGAGCTGCCTCCAACAAACTTACTTTCAGATCGCCCTCCAGTTCAACTGAATAAACAGAATCGCTACACAATTTTGCACAAATACAATGAAGCAAAAGTTAAGCGAGTTAAATTGGCATAGAACTTCAAGATAATTATTTAAAATGCTGAATAAATACACATAAATTTAGTTGACTTTGTAAAAAGCATCACAATTTAAATATTGATCCAATCGATAGCGAAAAAATTTAAAATTTCAAATCATTAACTTACCTAGCACAAATAATTAATGACCAACTATCGCCATTGATCGGATACTAAGGTTATGGAGTTGATCGATTGAGGTCAACGAGATCCACTGACCACCTGCTGCCACGTCCAGCATCTCCATCCCGTTCACACTTTATACACGCTCAATAACGCAGACTCTCCCTCGGAAATAAACTGCAAAAGAATGAAAATCGTGTTCTTTATTCATTGGAGGGAAGGGAATCCATTGCCACTTCTCACCTCCTCCACCTTCTACTTCACCAGACCGCCGCATCAGCAACTCTGTGGAGCGGAGAGGAAATCCATTCCTTCCAATTCCACCAATTACCAAAACGCCAAAATCTGGAATGTTGACGGCAGTACACTCAAATCTTTCTTCAATCATGGGTGGCAGAAGCGACCATCTAGAAGGAGGCAGCAATTCTTTCACTCTCTAAAGACCACCCAGTGAAATAATGACCAACGAAAAATGAAAACTAAAATATAACTCGCCTTCCTGAAGCAGCCTCGTTAACTTCCCCGGAAACACCAAGGTGCCAAAGACGAAAATTTCGTTTTCAGGTGCCACACCAACAGGGAGGCACCTATCATTTATCATATTTGGAAGAGATGACAATTGACCTGTCGAGAGATCCATCAGGTTAACTCTTCTTGAGCCACCACTGATAAAAACTAGTTTGTCTAACATCGGAGAATAAAAACGTTGAGCATTTCTCTTATTTTATAAAAAGCAACAAATGAGAGTAACACACTTCGAAATGCAACAACGTTCACATGTCCTCTGAAAGGCAATTGGTGTTCAATCTCCACATCACAACATTCGGGGTTGAGAATACACAACTGTGTACGACCAAATGATGCAAGTCTTTTCTGACTTCTTGACACAAAAAGAGAGAGACACAGAATTTAATGTTTTATGCAAAATTTAAACAAACTGAAACGAAGATCATCATACTCAGTGGATTGTTCTTTCGATTTGGTGGAAGAAGAAGGCATTGATGAGGAAGCGATCGGTTGTTTCTTCGCTGTCTTCCATGCCTCTGCTAGCCACTTCCTACTATTCGACAAAATATCTTTCCCGAACTTCTCCAACTAAACCCAACGATGGCCTTGCAACTGGTCGATTATGTGAAAGATGTGAAAATGGAAGGGAGGCGTCACCACGTGACATCATTTCGTCCACATACTTATATGAAATGTCCTCTACGAAATTCCATTAATCTAATGTGAAAATGCGGTGCATTTTCGAACCCTGTGGTGATTACACATGAACTTCTCTGAAATCTCCGTCCTCTACCACAAATCAGTGTATTTATCGTCTGAGATGCAGTGAGTGGTGTCATTGCTGATGCACCTTTTTCTAAATTTCATATTCAGAAATGATTTATTTAAAATTATCTGACAGTCTCAATGTTAAATGATGTATTTCAGCTTGTAAATGCTGTCCGTAATAATCCGAAAATTGGAGGTTCAATTCAGGGTAAAGTTCCGTATTTTAAACGATTTTGCTGTAACAGTGGTAATAATTTGGCTTATGGAGACATTTAAACAAACCTCCATTCTACGGGAATGTCCATGTCCACCACAAAGAGATTGTTGGTAAGGTCAGGCGTATCTTGAATTCCCGAAAGTGGGACCATGTCTCTGAATGCAGTTGTGTGAGCTGTTCGAACTTCATCAACACTCGACGCATTCCACCACTCGATTAGTGCCTCCATTTTTGATTTTGCTGACTCCCGCGCCATTCTAGGGCAACCAAGGAGGCTCATCATGTCTTTTATCTCCGTAGTTACATGGAAAAGTTGAGATATCCCAAACATCTGCCAGTTCATCGACACCAGAGGTGCACACACTCCAATCAGAACTTCGTTCTTTGTTGCGTTCGCTGCTGACTAGACTTCACTCACATTTATCTCCTCAATCCTACGATATTTCACAAATCATATAATATCATTCATACAACACCGAGATTTTCGGATCCTACGATTCACCACTTACCTGGCACACAAAAACTTTGTGCACCCATCCACGAGGGCTTTGTTTTATAGGTTATGTGCCAGAAGATATTATCTGAGGGCGACTTCCGGTGAAATATTTTCAATGCCGCCATAGGGATATTCCACGGCAACATTAACAACTCTATCAAAAGCATAAAATTCAGCAAATCGTAATCATCTCACTCATGAGGAAACCTCGACAATCTGACATGGACGATGTCGTTGCCTCTCATTTTTTTTCCGAATAGAGGGAAGGAGGAAGAAAGCACGATTTGGTGTGCACTCACCTCTTTACCTTCCTTAGTCTAATTGGGAGAGATTGAATTTCTCAAATTTTCTGACTCACATTAATGAAAATGTCAAGGAGTTCTCGCCGAACGCGCATTCCACGAAAGCGTGAAAAGCATTCCTAATTTGCTTCTGGATTGACAATTTCAAGGTTGCTCATCGGTCTGTGCTTGGTATTTAGACGACAATTATGTGAATTGCGATATGCAAAGTCTCCATTTTTATACCTCCGTTCTGCTTGAAATTCACATGAAATTTGCAAAGTGATTGGGTTTTGCACCAGCCAGTAAATGAGACTTCACTGTCAATAAATAATGAAGATTGTAGTTTTTGTTTAACATGAGTTCAACCTTGAAATCACCTTAATATCATTCAAGTTTGCACTCACTAACTACTCTACCTCTGCGAATTCTTTGCTTTCCATTACTAAAATGTGGAACAACCCAGTTAAAAGAACATTAGTTTACCCATCCTACTCCTGCTCCCAGTGAACTGCAGAGAAATACGTGATCTCAGATGACAGATCCATGTCATTATTCCATGCCTCAAACCCAACCAACCACTTATTGAGTTCATCCAGCTATCCATCTCCACTTCGATGAGTGTTTTACGCCTTCCTCTTCACGTTGTTAATAAGTTGCCAAGCCAGATCTCTAGTCCATCATTACTTGATAAATCTTCCGATTTAATTCCCATCTCGATGAAAATTACTTTCTTTAATCCACCCCCTCAATTTCGTTGAAAGGGACACTGTTTTAGGGGAATTTATGGAGCGCCACTTCACCTTACTGGCTTCTATTTGAATGACATTTCAACAAATGGTTGAAAGTTTTTTCGCGATTTTGTCATCTATTGCACCCTCTTTACTTGGCTTCTCCCTTCACCTCCTAGCTGTCGAGGCTCCTTGATACAATGTCCATTTCTCCGAGGTAGAAGAGTTGCTGTTGTCAAAGAGAAAGAATCAGAGAATGTTTTTGCTCACTTATACTTGACAGGTAAATGCAGCATTTCTGTGCCAATGGCCAACAAGTAATCATCATTACTCAAAATTGAATGATTTCAAGGTGATTTCAAATTTAAAATCGTACTACTCAAAGCCACAATGTCTGGTATTGACTGACAGCGACTTCTCTGTTGCAGGGTGGTGCAGTGCCTCACCTTCACAGAAACCTGGCGTCAATCATGCTCAAACGCCTTGTTACACGTAAAGTTGTATTAAGCGACACAGTTGTGAGTATTTGCCAATCCGAATATTCAGACTTGGGACTGAACTCAAACTGACACACAGAATATGTTGGCGTATTGGTTCTTTTCAAAGTGAGTTCCTCCGTTTTTGCCATTAAAATGGGGTAATAATGAATGATATTATCTTCTGATCTTAGACAAAATCATATTTATCGGCGGTTGGGAGGAGGATAGAGATAACCCCCGTTCAAGTGGAGTTGATTTGATGGATCCCTCAACGGGTAGACTGTCACCTTTTCCCAACATGTTAAATGCTAGGAAGTGCAAAAGTTTCTCCTATATGAGGATTATTATGAAACACACCTACCTACATTTTTCACGTGGTCTCTGGGATCCTTCATCCATATTTATAAATTCATCTGAGTGAATTTATTTCTCACAGTTGAAGGGATTCGGGCATCTATGTTCGCGTTATTCAATAACGTCATCGCCAAACTGCTATAATTAGCTCTTCTCTGTGGGATACCGTAATCGGCTCTTAGATTTCCTAAGATATTGCACTGTTTACAAATACGACCTGACGCATTCGGGTAGTTATAAGCTGTGTTAGGTTAATCATGCAAGAACTCTAGTAAAACATCACAGAAATGGATTCATCCTGTCGATTAGTTAATTATCATCATCCAATCTACTACTAGAAAATTCCCTTTTCCACTAATGCATGAAGTGAAAAATCGTTCTCATTTTAGTTGCTATGTCGTCTATTTTCCGTGGAGGTTTTAGCGATGTCGCCCTCCGAAAGATAATCTCTTTCAGTACAACATACTATTTTTTCTGTTAGTGGTTTAGGATAAATGAATAAATAAATAATTTACAGTTTTGCAGATGTTATCTCGCAGAGGAGTCGAAATCTGCCACTGAACAACTGATCGCTCAATTATCAATGCCTTCCTCATCCATTACACCGAGAAGACAAACTCCCGAGCATCTTGGTTTCTCTTTCAATTTGTTTTCAATTTACATGTTTTCATGTGCATTACAAGAGGATGAATGATGTTCATCTAAAACATGAGCAAAGAAAAGACAGAATTTTGCTGCATAGAATGGAATCAGAGTCTTCCGCTGAAGCGTATTTTATATCCGCAGACGTGACAAGAGTACTCCGTATAGAGTCGGCCAGAATGCAATATACATCCTTTTCTGGAGATCTACTGTCGATAACGGTTTCTTCCACAGATGTTTTTGATTCGCGATTAACCGTGATAATCCGTCAGCCTGTCCGAACTCAGTAGTCTACCGATATTTGGTTTTGAAATCAAATCTGCCAAATCAATTGCTCAGGGCTGAAGACGGTTCGGTGGATATGTTAAAATGCTTTTCTTGATTCCAAGAGATGCGAGGAGAAATATTTTATATTTTTTTCGCATTACATGCCCTCTACGTGAACTAATTTAAATTACGTTATACCGTATATAGTACGAGGTATTCCGTGGTCAGTTTTTGTTGTAGAAATGAGAAATTGTGCTTCTCCTTCTTGTATGGCTGGGGTTTCGGCTTTTAGATAGTAAAAGTTGGCGCCGACAAGTTTAAAAACACTCGAAATTTGAATATATACAGAATCTTCATAAATATTGAAATTGTCTTGAGAAGGCATGAACTTCTTCTGAAGAAACAGCATGAGCGTCACGAATTGTTGCCGAATAAACTGCAGGGAAATTTTATGACGCCACAAGAACGGTTGTCACATTTATGAACAAGAAAACCAAATCATTTACAGATTCTCTGATTCTACGGGCAAGGATTATCAAGAAGACAGAGAATGGAGATCTTCCTGCAAAAAAATCAACATTGAATGCAGTGTTGCATTCCAGACATGCGAATCGGGAGCCCCGAACCAAGAGAAAAGAAAAGGGCAGGTCGAACGAGAAAGGAGAGGGAGTAATTGCTTAGAATCTGAAAGTTGTTCACGTGAACTCCTTGACGACTGCTCATCCAGGACTTGGCAGAAAATCTCCGTTGGCATCAATCACTCAATAAGTCACCCTGAAGGAATTCAGAACCATCAGTAGAATTTCGAGCAAACCTGAAGAAAAAAATGCTTTCGAGGATGGCGTAACTGGATGGGGCATATATCTACTGGAAATAACGATGTCAATCCTATGAGTCGGGAATCTGAAGCATCACCAATCTATCTACTCGTGTTATTTAAACGCAAGGAAGAACAAGCAAAAAAGAAATAATCAATAATTGCTGAGGGGGAGGGGATCAAAGAGGAGGCTGAGAGCAACGTCAGGTTATCAACGGCTCTCCCTTCATTGGATTTTGAATTCAATTATTAATTAAATTGTTATCTTACAGTTAAAATGTTATGATTCGTCCTCTTGATTGCAGAGGATGCTTTCTGACGAAGTTCAGTGCTTAGTAATTGGCTTTTTAATTAAGAAGGATAGATTTTGCCACGTCGACTCATTTATCCTCCCAATGGTTGATCTTTCGTGATATCCGACACCATGCAATCTTGACGTAACAGAGATGAGATTGTTGACTATTTTAATTTTGCAATGCTCCTAAATTTGCCATATAGTTGTTTGTCAATGTTAAATATCTCATTTGGCCATGCTGAAGGATTCTCCAAGAATTTTTTGAATTTCATTGATTGAATTCATTCTGCTAACAAATCACATTCATGTCTCCATGTTTGCCTGAACCGTTTTTAATCAAAACAATTGAGAAATTTGATTAGTGATTTATACTCGCCTATTCAGAATTTGCCTGTAAAATCCACCAACTCGTCCAGTTACAAGGCTGGTGGTGATGGTCTAGACTGTCGAGTCTCTCCCCATACTCGTCTACTCCATTATTATTTCTGTAATTGTTAATAATGCTTTTACAAATAAGTGTCATTAAATAGCGTCTAAATACTCAACAGTCGGGAGGTGAAGAAGAGTGTTTCCCGAGGTCTGACTATCAAGATTCGTACTTTGATTGAATTCTGGAATCATTTTCTCATAAGGACATAATTTACTTAGTTGCGTCTTAATGTTCCGAACTGTCATTTTCTCGTTATGATTCCAGGTTTTTTTCAAGCTTTATGTGATGTTCACAGCTTGTTGACCACGTGAATTATTTGAGTGGTTGTCCCCCCTTCCCCCTTCATTCACTTGTTCCTCTTACAGCCACGATCAGGCAAATAAGCGTAGCTAATAGCAGGGCCGACTAAGCGGTGTCTGTACTATCGTCCGAGGTATGTTTACCTTTTCCGGGTCGATGAGACATAGGCCAGCTGAAAATACACGATGTTTGTTTATGGAGTGCTTGGGTCACAGGAATGGTTAAAGGCTTACAGAGATTACTTATGAGGACAAGATAATCAAATTTGGTGATGATTAGGGATGGTGTAAGATAAAATATTTCGGAGAAGAGGGATTCATCCTTCAACTTCAAAATTCTGCCAGTCAACGACCTCCCAATTTAACATATTTTAACAATTAGGCTAATTCTATGAACAATTGTTAATAAACTATCAATTCTCTATCCAATGAAACTTGATGCAATGGAGTGAATTAAGCATTTGGAATGGTTTAGTGAGCCCCGCATTAACTTATTTGTCCATTTTGTGGAAGTTGCTTCCTGCAGATTCTCATCCACATTTTCTAAAACCATCAAAATTTATGTTCATGTTCCTTGCAAATACTTGCACACCTTCCACAGTGGCATTCACCACATCATTTTTAGAGTTGTGTTGAACGTGGTGTGTGGAACAAATCCCACTGAGGATTCGATTGCTCACGTTGAACCAACTCGAAGGCATTCCACCGAAATCTTCCACAGTAAACCCAACCACACGGTATTTCATATGTAATATATTCAAGTGACAAAGTGACATCAGGTTAAGGTAAACAAAGGAAGATGAGATGATTGTGTTTATTTCAGTGATTGGTTTTTTGAATGAGTTGGTCGAGGTGAGGACAATCGAGTAGGTTCAACCTGTGCTGATAACTTCGGCAAACATTTGTGGATTTTTCGTCCACCAAGCTGAAGTACTGTCTTTTATGTCCCTGTGAAGCATAACCGCATCCTTCATGATTAAACGCACCATCGATCTCTTCCTTCCTATAACCGCCTTGTGTCATCTAAAATGTACATCGGCGCTCAAATTCTCGCATGTCCTTACCC
>CAADRB010000077.1:19284-51879 GCA_900708905.1 Hymenolepis diminuta
TCAGGACTCGAAGTGAATTAGCAAAATATTTCAAGAAACATCAATTGAGTTGCCCGTTGTATGCCTCATAAAGTAGGAAATACAATTCGATATTCCCAGCCCGCATCGGAAGATGAGAATAAAAAAATGGCTTTCTTCAGTGGAATTGGAAGTATTTACCAGATATAATTTCTCGATAAATTCAAATAGGCCATTTACTTGAAATAAAGCACATCAAGAGGCGTCAGAGCCCATAAAATACCCAATTTATATGCCAGCACTTGAGAAGTTGATAACACTTAAAACTGCTGCCCTGGAGACAAACCCCAAAATATGAACTGTGGAGCGTGAAATATCCGTGTATAATGTTAACAAAGAGAGCTACAAAACAGGGTCAAGGAGGTCCGCTGACCGATTTCTGCAAATTTCAGCATCTCCATCACGTCCACGTATACTCCACAGCCAACAACGTAGAAGGTGGGGCCTAACAGCACTAATAAACAGGGAAGAAACCATTATTCAAAATAATATCCACATTAAAGCAGAGGATGTGTTGGAGGAGCGAATGAAATTTCACCTCCCAACAGATTACGAAATTGAACTATTTTTCAAGATAGAGGCGGTTTCGATTGGTTCACTTCCATTTCTCCTTCTTCTCTTTCATTATATTGCAAAAGGAGGGAACTTGAAAGCTCTAATGTGTTCACTTTTAAAGACTGTCTGCTTTACCTAGAAAAGGAAAAATGGGAATTGATCAGGAAATTCGTTCTTTCTCTCCTTTTTCATCCAAAATTCGAACGAATATTTCATAATGAACTGAGCCGTTACAAGGCAAGAGAAGAGCAATGAGCATAGCCAGTTTTCGTCAGTAAACACTGGCTTATACGAGCTAAGCTCTCTTCTAAAATGAAGATGGAAGTGGTGCAACCGCCCATTCTTCAAAGTCAGATGTTAGCTTTCTTCTGGCAATAGGCAATTTAGAGGTGGATTTTGAAGTACATGACCAAATTTTCGTTCATGAAAATTAGACCGATTATGCCCAATGGCTTTAAAACTATTTTGAAATAGAAATGAACTTCTCACGTATCCTGAACACATTAAGGACAAAGAGAGGCAAATTGGGACTGAAGATCCAGAGGTATCATTAATTTTTAAGAAAGTCATCTTCATATTATACCTCCCTTCTTATTTAGTTACCGTGATATTTAAAGCTCTTCTTCTTTATGTTCAAGTGGCACTTTCAATAAGAACATGAACTGATTGTTTTTGTAGACCAGATGGATTAAATACATTAACTTAACTTTAAATTCCTGATTTGTTGACTTTACAACTTTCAAAAATTTTCTGATCACTCGATTTGAAGATCGCTGCCTCAGTACTAACTTGATAGAGAATTTTGAGGGAACTTTTAATGCCCTCATCTATTTCACTTCAAATTGCATCGAGAAATCCTGTCAAACGCATTTGTTGTGTCAGGGAAATAGTTTACATTCTACCTCTTTTTGAATAAATAAATACTCGCTATTTATTCATAGAGACCTTTAAACAAACCTCCATTCTTCGGGAATGTCCATGCTCCCCACAGAGAGACCAACGGTAAAATCAGGTGTAGCTTAAATTCCTAAAAGTGAGATCATGTCTCTGAGTGCAGTAGTGCGAGCTGTTTGCACATCATTATTTCTAGACGCATTCCTCTACTCTGATAGTGCCTTCACTTTCGATATCGTCGGCTCCTGTGCCATCCGAGGACAACCAAGGAGGCTCATCATGCCTTTTATCTCCGTAGTCACATAGAACAGTCGAGATGTCCTAAACACCTCCCAGTTCATCGCCACCAGAGGTGCGCACACCTCAATTAGAACTTCATTCTTTGTTGCGTTGGCTGCTGACCAGATTTCACTCACATTTGTCTCCTCAATCCTACAATATTTCAAGAATCATTTTATCCCTCAAACAACACCAAAATTTTTGGCTTCTTCTATTGACCACTTACCTGCCACACAAAAACTTTGTGCACCCATCCACGAGGGCTTTGTTTAGAAGGTTGTGTGAAAGAAGATATAATCTAAGGGCTCCTTCCGGTGATATATCTTCTATACCACCATATGCATATTCCACGACAGCATTAACTACTCTACCAAAGTATAAAGTTCAGCCAATCGTAGTCAGTTCACTCATGGGGAAACCTCGACAATCGGACATGGACAATGTCATTGCCGTTTAAATGTTTCCTGAACAGAGAAAAGGAGACTGAAAGAACGGTGAGGTGTACACCCACCTCCTCACCTTCCTTAGTCAAACAGGAAGAAATTTAATTTTCATCAATTTGTTGACTCACATTAAAGAAAACGTCGAGGCGTTCCCGTCGAACACGCATTCTGTCCAAGTGACATAATACGACTCAATGTGGATGCGATGTACGACGAGGAAAATTCGGTTAACGTGGAGTGCATGAAACTCGGATCGAAGTGGAGGTGGAAATCTGGATGAAGTCAATAAGTAGTTGGTTGGGCTTAAGGAAAGGAAAAATGATATGGCTCTGTCACTTAAGATCGCGTTTTTCAATGCAGTTCACTGGGCAGCCTAATGCTATTTCATCTGTGTAGTTCCGTATTTTAGTAGTAGAAAGTAGAGAAGCATTGAAGTCCTTGTGTTACCTTTAGTAACTTTTACCCGCGGAAAAATTAATTTCAATTGTGGGAAGCAACTTTTAAGTGTCCAATAAAATCGCCAGGTGATTTACTATTCTTAAATCATTACATTCACATTTTAGAAAACAACGCATTTAAAGAAAGGTGTAACCTGTGATTCACACTTCTGCGTTGTAAGCAGTCAATCACGTTAAAGCAAGTTCTTTTCGAAAAGTAGATTGTGTCTTCGCAATGTCATGTGAAATATTTCTGGTCCATTCGAGACAATGTGATGTGCCTTCAGCGCATCCATTTTCTTGACATAACAAGAGTGACGGTTAAAGGGATCCGAATGAATCAAATGTCTTCATTGAAAATGCATGACATGTCTCAAAAGCTCTCGACATTTCAACATTGAAATTGTATAGAATATACAGATGTCCCTCATCTGAGCTCCGGAATTATCGGGTCAACTGCTGTATCAAAAAGAAGCTATTCACCTATTCCTGCTCTCCCCAAGGAAAATCTCTGTAGTAGGTTTTACATGATTTCGGTGTCATTCCCTTTTCCAACAAATCTTGTGGCGTCTACCTACTGAACATGGCATTTTACGAGGTGCTAAATCATCTTCGGATGTGTGGTGATCGACCCGCCAGTTACCTCTCATCTCACTTCCAGTAACAAAGAGTCGATAAAATCGAGAGCTTGCAAACATGCTTTCTCTTTCACGCGAATCTTTCAGTGTGTATGAATTTGTGCTGCAAGGTCTTTCAAGGAGACTTTATCTGTCGCCGTTTACATATTCCAGGGCAGCATTAATATCGCTATGAAATAAAAACTGCTAAGCTAGTTCCAGAGAGCTTACTCATGGGAAAACCTCGACAACTGGACGTGTTTTCCGTATATGGGAAAGGAGGCTGAAAAAACGATAAGATGTGCACCTCCTCGCCTTCCTCAGTCTAATAACGAGAAATTAAATTTTTACAAATTAGCTGACTTGCATTAATGAAAATGTCGAGGCGTTCTCGTCGAAAGCGCATTTCACGTAGACGTGAAAGCATTCTAGATTGCGTCTGGATTGACAATTTCAAGCCTGCGCACAAGACAACGCTTGATCTACTAACGACTAGTTTGTGACTAGCGATATGCAAACTCCCGATGTGCTGCCGTATTCAGTATTTCAATAAATCAACTCTTCTCACTTCGGCTTCTTTATATTTGTTCAGTTTCTCGTAGGCCTGGTTTTTATTCGGTTGAACTGTAGGGGGATCTGAAAGTAAGTTCGTTTGAGGTAGGTCCTTATTCTCTCCTTTCAATCTGGTGGTTTAACATCTTTTCTCTATCTCCTCTCAGCGGCAGCTTTTTAAATGGGGAAAAAGGAAATATGTTCCTCCTTTCAATCTAGTGGCTTTGACATTTTTTCTCTCTTTCTCCACTCTTAGCGACAGGTTTCTGAATGGAGAAAATGGGAATTTCTTTCTCCTAGGAAGTTGATGACGGTTCATTTAAAATGGTAGAATCAGCGAAATGAACGCAATCATAACTTCTTAATGAAGTGATGAAGATCACTTCAGCACTCACATTTTCCTGGGTGCTGATTTCATGTAAATATCTTCCATGAATATGAAGTATTCATGAAATAATAGATTTGAACTTGAATAAATGAGCGCGGGTGGCAATTTCATCAAAGTATCCTTTCTACTTTGCTTTGCCTTATCTCAAACTTATAAGAAGTCTTGCTACAGAGGAGCAGAATGCTGACTTCCTTAAACAGCTTTATTTATAATAAATTAATTGGTTGAAATGACGATAAATTAAATATTATTAATTTATTTATTCATTTGTTTAATCTGATCAAGATTGGGAAATTAAGTGAACATTTGAAGATTCTTGAAGAGATTTCTGCATTAGCGCAACAGTAAATTGAAGAAACTCTCGAAAATTCACAGAGGTGAAGCTCTGAATAAGAAGCAACATTGCAGGTTGACCCACAAGAATCACTATTCCATCACTGAAGAACATAATTGTTTCTTTTCTTCATTTTTTGTTCTGCGAATGAATGGACTCCCGAGGAAGGGGCGATCATGACGAGAAGTGGTGACCATGATGCGAAGATCGAGTTCTGTTTTGGATTTCTTCATTCACCGTCGGCGTTGAAATTTAGCCGCTCCCTGAATAGATCCCTTTTTCACCAGTGGCTGATTCGATCTACCATCGAGAATTTATCTGAGACAGTCTCACAAACACACGAAATTACTCAAGTTAATGGGATTGTTAAAGTGGTCCACCGTTGGAGTTGTCTGATGAGATGTGGAATATCTTAATACTTGGAACTGGGAATTTTTGATCATTTATTATATTATGGTGGAATGGGCTATAATGCGAGGTTAACACTGAAGAATATCACGGTAAAAGCAATTTCTCGCTTTGAGCAGTGTATCAACCGTGATTCACACCTAGCATCTCAAACACGTCAGCGTTCTCTTCTCAGTCCACATCAAAGACTCGGTCTCTGAAATAACTTGACGATTTTGGAGTCAGTCCGTTCTGCGTTCCGTCGGCTGGTTAGTTAGTGGTTTTGGTTGCTAGCATTTAATCATTTGAAAGTACCAGCTGTGAACAATAAATGCATCTTTGCATTTGAAACTATGTTGGGAAGTGATTGGAGAGACTAGCCATATGCAAAGTAGAGAGTGGAGCCGATTTATTCACAACAGATCTGGATGGGTCAGGAACACAAAGGCCGTTGATAAGCGATGCGTCAACCGATCAGTAAACCACAAGAGTAAGTCAATATTTCGAGGTCAATGACTATAAGGGGTAATTATAGAATATTAGAAATAGCTGTGCTTAGAACGTTTATCATTGTTCCAGTTCTTCGTGTCCTGTTAACTTAGCACTTTCCCTTCCAACAACGACCAAGACGCCAGAGTCTGCGATATTAATGGCCGCATGCCAACATCTTCTAGGCGACCACCTGGAAGGAGATAGTAAGTTTTTTTCTCTCTCTTTCTTTCTTTTTTTCTAAAAGACCTTTTAGAACCATGATGACCAACGCAAAGAAAAATTAACAAATAACCTGACTTCCTGAAGCACTTCAGGTGAAAAAACTCTGAGAGAGTCGTACATCCACGAATCACTGAATACAAAAATTCTGTCAGGACAGTGAAATGCAAAGTTAAAAACATGTCGCCAATGATGAACGGAGTAACCGAGGAGTAACACGTTAACGTTAACATTTTGTGAAGGAAATAAATTTAGCCGACGACGGAATGACGACAAGATTCGCGACTGATACGCATTTCGTACTTTTTGATGATGATGCGGTTATGCGTCATAGGGACATAAAAGACGGAACTCTAGCTTGGTGGACGAAAAACCGAAGTATTTTCATAGTGAATGCGAATAAAAAATTAATTGTGGAAATGCATAGACAGTTATCCTTCAAATACCAAGTCCTCATGCTAAGATCGCAAACTCACGCCACAAGAGAAAATACTTCAATGTGAAGCTCCTAACTATATTCAAGTGTACGCATAATTGATTCGCATTTAAAATGTCCTGAGGTTATACCCATTAAAAATGCACCATCCGATACTGTCACCAATAGCTTTCGTCCGGTATTCCCCAATCATCTCGCGTCGGAGTTCATTGTGCCATTGAGAACAAGAGAACAAATCTGAGCATCCGAAAGAGTCTTAGTTTATATATGTATATCTGATACCACATTTAATATTGAATAAAAGAATTCCACATCCAATGGATGAGGTGAGTTGAACTAGTCGGATATCGAATACTAGCGGGTGCTTCTTTACAATAAGCGTTTTAGCTCACTTTTCTTCATCATTTATATTTGAAGATTCCTTCATAATCTGGTTCACCAGCAACTGAATTCAATGGATCCTTCGACGAAGAACGCGTTCGGTCACCACACTGGACAGCTCTCCCAACGTCTTCAGCATTGGCTCCTATTGTCCTAGTACTCGCTTAAAGAAACAGAATATCCATTTTCACAGCTCCCTCTTCTAGACCTTTGTAATTCTCTGGAGGACAAAGGCATATAAAATGCCTCACTCCATTAATCACGTGGTCATGTGTTTGAAAAGATGACAGACCCAAATCTCCACCGATATACATCCATCAAAACTTCTTTAAGGAGATATTTGAGCCTCTTTGTGACCAGTTTATCAAATGTTCAATTTATACTTTAAACTCTAAACCAGGCAAGAAGGTTTCCATTCCAGTATTATTGCAAAGTTAACTGTTGTGGTGAAGGGCATAAGCAGATAAGATGATGACCTTGAGTGTTCGAGCCTGTGTCAGTTGGACAGTTTCGTTTGAGTCTCAAATCACTTAATGACTGTGGATTATGCATCGTGTTTACTCTAACAATAATATTAATGAATACCGCATCGAAAGAACCCACTTCGTACTAATCTCACCAAATAATCCTCAATAGATCTAACCGACCTGATGGTCAATTATCTGAGAGTCTTTGTGTTACGTATAAGACAATAATATTTTCCACATTCGAATGGGTGGTTTTGTATTGAGGTGCTGTCGGATCGCCTTTGTAACGAATATTTTGTTGAAAATGTCACCCGCACATATTTATTCATGTTTAAATCTATTATTTCATAAATACTTAACGGTCGTGGAAGATATTAACAGGAAATCAGCAACCAAGAAAGGGCCTTCGTTCATGAAGAAATGATGATTGGGTTCATTTCGCTGAATCGATAATTTCAAATGAACCGTCATTAACTTTGCGACAGAAATAAACTTCCCTTTTCTCCATTTAGCAAGCTGATGCGGAGAGAGGAGAAAGAGAGAAAAGATGCAAAACCACCAGATTGAAAGGAGAGAATAAGGACCTGCCTCCCGCGAACTTACTTTCGAGCCCGATTCAGTTCAAAACAGGAAACCAGGACTCTACAAAATGCCTTTGTTCAGGAAGAAGTGGTGATTGTGTTCATATCGGTGATTCCATCATTTTAAATGAACCGCCATCAACTTCCAAGCGCAAAAATGTTCCCTTTTTCTCTAAAGAGCAAGCCGTCGCTAAGACGAAAGAAAGAGAGAAAAGATGTAAAATCAACCAGATTGAAAGGAGAGAATAAGGACCTGCCTCCAACGAACTTACTTTCGGGTCGCTATCCAGTTTGATCGAATAAACAGAAACCGGATTGTAATCTGCAAAAAATGAAGCGAGTTAAGAGTCTGACTAAATTGGCAGAGAATTTCAAGATAATTACTTGATTTAATAAAACACGGAACAAATGCACATAAATTAGTTGACCTTGAAAAAATATTACAATTTGAATTGAGAAGAAAAATTTAAAATATCAAATCATTTAATAACTATTGCTCTCGCAATAGAATAGATTTGAAGGCGTGGACGTAGACCGAATGAAGTCATGGTCCACTGAGCCCCTGCTTGTACGTCCAGCATTTCCATCGCATTCACGTTTTCTCCACGGCCAGCAACGTAGACTCTCCCTTGGAAATAAGTAGCAAAGTGATCACCACAATGTTCTCTAATCATTGTGAGCACAAACAACTGCCACTCAACAACTAAGCAGTTGATTTTCATTCACTTCAAGGAATGTTGCATCGTCTCCGTTGACTTGAATTAATTCACATCAGACTGTGAAGACAGAATCCACTTTTCAAAAAGAACTTCCATTTACGTGTTTGACTGCCTGCAACGGAGAAGTATGACTCACAGGTTACACACTTCTGACTTGATAAATTGGTGAACATCTTTATTTTCCAGAAGTTAAAGAATACGGGCTCTGAACCGCAGAACCTCCGACTTCTTTCAGAGTTTGAAATATTAACTGAACATTTGGTAGACTTGCCGCGTAGAGGCACAAAAATATCCTTAAAGTATTTTTGATGGGTGTATATCTGTGGAGATGTGGGTCCGTCATCTCTTCAAATAAATGACCACGTGATTAATGGAGTGAACTATTTTACATGCCTTGATTCTCCAGAGAATCACAAAGGTCTAGCTGACAGAGCTGTGAACCTGGATATTGGAAATCCCGAAGGACGGTTAGTGAAACTTACACCCATTCTAGGATAGAAGGTGTTTTTGATTAGAACTCGAGCCGAGAGATAAAATGGGAGAAACTGTTCATTTCTACCATTTCCCTACAGTTTTCTATCTCGATGTGGGAGACATCCGACTACGGACGGTTAAGAACATTGCTCGAAGAATGATGCAAAGACTGAGCTGTAGGTGGCAAAGGAGTGCTAAAATTCAAGCAAATAAAGTCTCCCTGAATAACCTTGACGCACAAATCCATACACAAAATTAAATCTGTATGCAAGTCTTCACAGAAAAGATGATATATTGACAAATGTGCTATTGAAGTACCACTTAACAACAGTAGGTTATATTGAATAAAGCTCAGTACACAATTCTCCAGGGATTATAGAGAATTTGGAGATGGGTTTAGCAACGGGAGGTGCCTGGCGTGTGTGTGTGAAAAACAAAGGTAGCTTTATATGAGTCACTTGGGTATGGAGATGCGAGCACATGAGTGCAGATGTGCTTATAGGTGAAGCGAGACGGTTATCAGAAAAGGGGGAAAAATCGGTGGGCGCGTTTGGACACGGCAGACGGGGGTTATGCGTCATAGAGACATAAGAGACGTCACTCCAGTTTCGTGGGTTAAAAGCTGAGGTATTATCGTGAAGAAAGCGAATAAAAAGGTAAATCTTGAAATGCGTAGAGAGTTATCCTTCAACTTCATGTTCGTGGAAAATATTAGCAGGAATACAGAATTTTGAAAAAGGCCTTTGTTCACGAAGAAGTGATGATTGTGTCCATATCGGTGCTTCCATCATTTTAAATGAACCGTCAGTAACTTCCCGTCAGGAATAAATTCTCTTTGTATCAATTTTTCAAGCTGTTGCGGAGAGAGGAAAAATAGAAAAGAAGTTAAACCACCAGATTGAAAGAAGAGAACAAGGACCTGCCTCCAACAGACTTACTTTCGGGTCGCTATCCAGTTCAGTCGAAAAACAACCAGGAACCTCAATATCTGCACAAAATTGAGGAGAGTTTATAAATTCTTAATTTATTGAAATACTGAATAAAAAAGCTAATTCAGTTGACCTTGAAAATGTAAATATTAATTATAATTTGAATAATGATTTAATAGGTTGAGATGGAAAGTATTAAATTTCAAATCATCTACTTACCTTTCACAAATAACTCATTGCCAACTATCGCCATAAAATAGATTGAAAAGCCAGGATGTAGATTGATTGAAGTCAAGAAGGTCCACTGACCGCTTCCTCCCACGTCCAACATCTCCATCGCATTCACGTGTTCTTCTAGGCCAACAACGTAGACTCTCCCTTGGAAATAAACAGCGAGAGGATAAAGACGGTGTTCTTCATTCATAGGAGTGAAGGGAAGCCATTGCCAATTCTCATCTCCTCCACCTCCTCCTTCACCAGACCGCCGTGTCAGCAACTCTGTGGAGCGGAGAGCTGATCGGTTCCTTCCATTTCCACCAATGACCAAGATGCCAGAATCTGGAATTTTGACGGCAGCACACCACGATCTTTCTTCAATCATGGGTGGTAGAAGCGACCATCTATATGGAGGCAGCAACACTTTCGCTCTTAAGACCACCAAGTGACATAATGGCTAACGAAAAATAAAAATTAAAATATAACTCACCTTTCCAATGCAGTCTCGTAAACTTCATTCCCTAAGCAATCTGTCGAAAAGACGAAAATTTCGTTTTCAGTTGCCACGCAAACTGGGAGGAGCCTGGCGATTATCATGTCCGGGAGAGATGACACTTGGGCTGTCGAGAGATCCATCTGATCAACTCTTCTTGAGCCATCACCGATAAAAACCAGTTTATCTTACATTGGAGAATAAAAGCGTTCAGCATTTTCCTTATTTAATAAAAAACAAGAAATGAGAGTAACACACTTTGAAATGCAACAACGCTGACTTCTCCTTTGACAGGCCATTGGTGTTCAATCTCCACTTCAGTACATTCCGGATTAAGAACGCATATCCGTTCGCCGTCTCCAATATACCTTAATAGTGCAAGTCTTTCCTGACTTAACACAAAAAGTGAAAGACACGGAATTTAATGTTCTATGCAAAATTTAAACAAACTGAAACGAAAACCACCATACTCAGTGGATTGCCCTTTCGCTTCAGTGGAAGAAGAAGGCATCGAGGAGGAGGCGATCGTTTGTTTCTTCGCAGTCTTCCATGCCTCTGCGAGCCACCTCCTACAAATCGACAAAAAATCTTTCACAAATTTCTCCAAATAAACCTGAAGATGCCCCTGCAACTGGTGGAATATGCAAATGACGTGAAAATGGAAGGGAGGAATCATCACGTGAACTCATGTCGTCCACATACTTATGTGAAATGTCTTCAATATTTCATAAACATAAAGTGGAAGTACGAACTACTCAGGTGCATATTTAAAATTATCTGACAGACAGAATATCAGATGATGCATTTCAGCTTGAAAATGAAACCTGCTTTAAACGATTTTGCTGTAGTAGTGGGGATAAATCGGTTTGAGGGTACTTTGTGGGTACTGAAGCACGTGTTTATAGAGGCATTTAAACAAACCTCCATTCCACGGGAATGTCTATGCCCTCCACAAAAAGATCGGTGATAAGGTCGGGGGTTACTTGAATTCCAGGTAGTGAGACCATGTCTCTGAATGCAGTAGTGCGAGTTGTGCATTCTTCATCATCTCTCGATGCATTCCTCCACTCGATTAGTGCCTTCACTTTCGTTACCGTCGACTCCTGTGCCATCCGAGGACAACCGAGGAGGCTCATCATGCCTTTTATCTCCGTGGTCACAGAGAACAGTCGAGATGTCCTAAACATCTCCCAGTTCATTGCCACCAGGGGTGCACACACCCCAATCAGAACTTCGTTGGATGTCGCGTTGGCTGCTGACCAGACGTCATTCACATTTGTCTCCTCAATCCTACAATATTTCAAAAACCATATTTTATTATTCAAACAACACCGACATTTTCGGTTCCTTCAATTCACCACTTACCTGGCACACAAAAACTTTGTGCACCCATCCACAAGGGCTTTATTTTGAAGATTGTGTGCCAGAAGGAATAATCTAAGGGCGGCTTGCGTTGATATATTTTCTATGCCACCGTATGCATATTCCACGGCAGCATTAACAACGCTATCAAAAGCATGGGGTTGAGCAAAGTGCAATCAGCTTACTCTGAGGAAAACCTCGGCAATTGGACGTGGACAAGGTCATTGCCACTCAAATATTTTCCGAATACAGGAAAGGAGGCTGAAAGCACGATAAGGTGTGCACCCACCTCTTCACCTTCCTTAGTCTAATTGGGAGAGTTAAAATTTATTCAATTTGCTGACTCACGTTAATGAAAATATCGAGGCGTTCCCGTCGTAAGCGCATTCCGCGAAAGCGTGAAAAGCATTCAGAATTTGTGTCGGGATTGATAATTTCAAGGTTGTTCATAGGACTACGCTTGGTCTGCTGACGACTGTTTTGTGAATTGCGATATGCAAACTCTCCGTTTTTATACTTCGGTTCTGCTGGAATTGCACACAAAGTTTGCAAAGTGATTGGGTTTTGGTGACAAGGCACTGTACCACCCAGTAACGGAGAATTCACTGTCGATAAATAGTAGAAATTGTGGCTTTGTTATCATAAGTTCAACCTTGAAATCACCTCAATATCATTCAAGTTTGCACTCATTTGCTAAGACAATCTATTTATAGTAGAAACAATCCTCACCTCAACGCAGTATTTGTCTAAATACTAACCGAAATAGGCAGAGAATATGGTGGAGGAAGGAATAGAGAAATATCTTCTCCATTACGGGGTACATAAAGGGGCAAGTTCTCACAGTGCAATTAGTTTTGCTTTGCTCATTCCCACTTCTCCTTCTTGCCCTTCATTGGTCAGATCAATTGCACACTGATTGGCATAATTAACTGTTATGAGGTCAAACGGTCACGACGGAATGTGTCCAAAGCAACCTTAACTCATCTGCTTAATTAGTTGTAAGAGGATTCAGAAGTGTCTTCCTTTTCCATTTTCTCAATCGCTTTGTATGTGGTTAGGGAAGTGAAGGAATCTGTCGCATCTCGATGTGCTTTATTCCAAATGAATGCCAGATTTGATTTTTCAGAGAAATCATATCTGGTTAATACTTCCAATTTCACTGAAGTGAGCTATTTTCTTATTGTCATCTTCCGATGCGGATGGGAAACTCGAATTTTGTTTCCTCCTTTATGAAGCATACAAAGGACGACTCAATTGAGGTTCTTGAAATACTTTGCTAATTCACTTCGATTCCTGATTTTACTGCTTCATTTTCACAGAAAGTATCAATTCGCCTTTAGTGCGTTTAGCCGATGTGATTCATTGAATTGGAAAGTGGCCGGAAAATAAGTTGGTGGGAATCAATCCCGCATTCTCTTCTCTCAATCTAGCGGCCTTCTACCTCCTTCCTGTCTTTACCTTTCCTTACCGATGTCGCTCTGTCCTTTGAATACATTACATATGAAACACCGCGTGGTCGAGTTCACTATGGGAGATTTCGGTGGAATGCCTTCGAGTTGGTTCAACGTGAGCAGTCGAATCCTCAGTGGGATTTGTTCCACACACCACGGTCAACACAACTCTTCCGTTTGATCATTTCAAGTTCCACTGAAAAGGGTAATCAGAGTGTCAGGGAGAAGGTGTTCGTTCATATGCAGAATAATTGCACACTGAAGTGCGAAATGAATCTACATTATTATCAGTTTTAAAACGACAAAGCAGGGGATAAATTGACGTGTCTAAGTGAGGTCACCACTCCTATCAATTAGCAGTCGTAGATAGGAAAATTGGGATGAGGAAGGATACATTGGTAGAGGAATCGAAAGAGAATCAAGGAAAGGGAGGTGGGGTCACACAACAGGGCAATTAATCTGTGAAGAAGTTGAAGCGGGTGGGAGAGATAGAGATGGGAGCGTGCTGAGGAAGAGAGGAGATGAGGAGGATGCGCAGGAGCTGGTAACTGACACACATGCGTTGATATTGTGTGGGAAACAACAGTTAGGGAAAAAAGATAGCCTCATGTGAGTCACTTGGGCAAGGACGTACGAGAACTTGAGTGCAGATGTACATTTTAGATGGTACAAGATGGTTATAGGGAGGTGAATATCGATGGTGCGTTTGGACATGTCAGAAGGGGTTATGCGTCACAGGGACATAAAAGATGGCACTCCAGGTTGGTGGACGAAAAATCAACAAATGTTTGCCGATGTTACCAGCACAGGTTGAATCTACTCGATTGTCCCCATCTCGACCAACTCATTTAAAAAACCAACTTTGTCTCACACTGATAAAGCAAGACTTTTCAATTGTCTAGTTGAAGTGCTTTTCGGGAATTTACTTTTACTTACTCCCACCGAATTAGCCTCGAAATGCATTATTTACCAAATCAAATGACGAAGGATGACCAACTGCTCTTTTGTACCAAAACCGAATGAATATTTGTTAAAAAGGACAACAGGGACACATTTATTCAAGTTTAAACTTATTATGCATAAGTATCAAAATGTCATCTAAGCAAGTACGAAGGCATGGCTGGTCAGTCACCGAGTCACTGCAATGCTTTGCTAAATTCAATGCCTTATAAGCTACTGGAAGATTCTTCACCTCCACTTCTTGCAGAACTAACAGAGTATTTGTGAGCTCTTCTCACTCGTCCTTATCATTCTCATTGCATCTCCTGTAACGTGATTAGTTGGCTGATGACTAAAATGAAGTGGTGAATGCCTTTACACTAACTCACTGTGGAAGGTGTGCAAGTATTTGCAAGGAACATGAACATAAATGTGGATGGTTTTAAAAAATGTGGGTGAGAAGTTGCAGGAAGCAACTTCCACAAAATGGACGAATAGGTTATTAGAAAGTTCACTAAACCATTTTAGATGCTTTATTCACTCCATTGCATCAAGTTCCATTGGATAAATAATTGGCAGTTTATTAATAATTGTTCATAAAATTAGCCTAGTTGTTAAAATGTGCTAAATTGGAAGGTCATTAACTGGCAGAATTTTGAAGTAAAGCCTACCATTGAGGAAATTAGGTGCAATTATTGAGTTCTGGGATTTGTGGCTAATTGGAGGAGCCTAATCCGGTCAATTTAAGTCCCTCCTCACCAATTTTTTTTCGCACAGGACCTTCTGCCAAATCCTCCTATACTGCGGTTTCCATAAGATCCGTGATTCTAGTCTTTATTCAACTACCTCAATGGGTCGAATTTTGCATTTTTATTTGCAGAGGAAGTTTAAATTTGCAATGTAAAAGACTGCGGATTTGTTGGATGAGCAGTTTCTGAATATGCGACATTGATGAACAGGATGTGGAGTCTGATTGTTGCATGGAAACAGACGATTCTGATGCAAACGCTTATCATCATATGTCGCCTTAATTGAAGTTGCAATGGGGAGCACCTTTATGGAAAAATATAAATTCGACAATTCTAGCTACTAAAAATATCGAAATGCAACTTACTGACATTATTCGAGATATTTCAAACAGTTTCAATAATAACATGTGATTTATTTGGATCCCCTTTACCATCACCTTTGCACTGTCAAGATCCATGATTCGCTGAATTCGAATTACATCGTCTCGAATGGATTTGAAATATTTCATCTCAAATAGCGAAGGCACAATCTACTTTTCGAAAAGAAATTCCATTAACGTGATTGACTGCTTACAACGGAGAAGTGTGAGCCACAGTAAATGCGTTGTTTTGAATAATTATGTAAACGCTGGAAGATCACTTATCCGTTGAGGAGGAATTATTATCACTGCTGAGTGAAATTGGGAAAAGGAAGAGACTACTGATTACACCCTCAAGTAATCTGATACAAATACATGCACTTAATGAATGAGAGCGAACTTGAATAGTTCTAACGTGGTATCAAGGTTAAATTTGTGCTACTAAAAGTCAATTTGCTTTCTCTGTTTTTTGAGGGTGGAATGCGTCACCTTCAACACTCCCTCACATTACACATATTACGCGCCTTTCAAACAGAAGTGAAGTTGAAAAATAGAGAAGGTGAAGAAGTGAGTGTACAAATTATCCGGCTTTCAGCCTAGTTCCTGCTATTCGAGAAACATTTCAGTTGAAATGATGATATCCAAGCACTGCTTCACCTTAATCGAATCAATGCACATATCAGCACAAGTTCCACATTCAACAAAGTCGATAAGCGTTCGTGCATTAGTGTGGATTAGTGGCTTATTGGCCACCATAGATATTTACATGTGAGTGGTCGTGGATTCAATTTCCATCGACACACATCCACTGAGATAAATGGCCAATCACACTGTTCAAGTCCGGCTGATATACAAAGTAGCAAGCTTTGAAGCCTTCACTAGACAGGCTCCATGGTACCAAGATGAACGTAGAATAACGCTTTCTAAATGAGTTTTCAGTTCCACGCCAACTGGGGTGCGCCTGTCCTTTATCATATCCGGAAGAGATGACACTTGACCTGTTGAGATATGCATCATGTCAATTCTTCTTGAACAAGGATGGTTTTCACTTCGCCAACCACCGATGAAAACGAGTTTGTCTGATATCGGAGAAGAAAAGTATTCACCATTTCTCTTAGTTAGTTAATAAATAGTTAATAAATAGCAAGGAGTAGAGGAACTCACCTTGAAGTGTGAAAACATCCGTGCATTCTCTTTCATGTAATTAGAGTTCAATCTGCACTTCGGAAAATTCGAGGTTAAATATACACAACTGTTTGGGGTGTGATGGATAACCTAAAATATTCCACTAATCAATTTTGATCATTCTAGCAATTCACTTATTTTCAGCTGCTTCAAGTCACCACTCACTTGACACACAAAACTGCGTGCACATATCAACGAGAGCATTTGTTTTGGAGGTTGTGTGCCAGAAGATGTAATCTGAGGGCGACTTCCGGTGACATAATTCAATGCTGCCATGTGCATATTCCATGGCAACATTAATAATTCTATCAAAAACATGAGGTTCAGCAAATTGTAATTAGCTCACTCATGGAGAAACCTCGATAATCGGACATGGACAGTGTCATTGACACTTAAATGTTTCCTGAACAGAGGAAAGGTGGCTGAAAGCACGATGTGCACCCATCTGTTCACCTTCCTTAGTCTGATAGGGAGAGATTGAATTTCTACTTATTAGTGGCTCATTAATGAAAATCTCGAGACGTTCTCGTCGAGCACGCATACCACGAAAGAGTGAAAGTATTCCCTATTTGCGTCTGGATTGACAATTTCAAGGTTGTCCATCTGACGACAATTATGTGATTTGCGACATGCAAACTCTCCGTTTTCAAACTTTGGTTCTTCTTGAAATGCACATGAAATTTGCAAAGTGAATAGGTTTTGATGGTGAGGCACTGCACCACTCAGTAACTGAGAATTCACTGTCAATCAATAGTAGAAATTGTGGCTATGAGAATCATGAGTATAACCTTGAAATCACCTTTAATTCACTTAAATTTGCACTCATTTTCTAAGTCAATCTGTTTATAGAAGGAACAATTCCCACCTCATACGCCGAATTTGTCAAAATAATAAATGAAATAAAGCAGGAGTCATGGCGGAAGACGGTTGGAGCATGGGAAATGTGCTTGTACAGTTAAATTGAAAACTTTCGGTTTGTTCATACACTTCTAGATTCGCTTCGGGACGATTTACCAATTGAGGATAAAAACTGGCATCTGAGACACACCTCGTTTTCGTTATGGGAATCGTTTCTAATTCTCCCCAATTCTATCACCAAATCGTAAGCTGAATCAAATAAAAATGCCATATTCAAATCTACTTAAATAATATAAGTAGACAACTGATATCATTAACATAAAATTCACAAACTTATTCGGAAACGGCCATTGGATGTTAAATGGAATTTTGTGATAATTGAAAACTTTTCTCTTTCCAACTGTTAGAAGAAATGGTATTTTTTCCCCCGCTCCCAATATTTCTTCTATGAATAAAAATGTAATTTCTTTCTCTATTTCCCCACCGATAAAAGACACTTGATAATTATTCGTATTTGTTTAAGCCGATACCAATTGAGAGGGAGTTTCTTTAATACACGCGTGTTGACTATACCGAGTTTTTTAGATTGTTGGCTCTGCTAGATTACTATCCGAACTCCTAGTTGGTTACGTTATAGCAAAGTGTTTCCTGGAATTCGGGAACGGCAATTGGATGTTACATGGAATTTCGTGATAATTGAAAACTTTTCTCTTTCCAACATTATTCTGTTTTCAATAGTAGCTCCCAGACGATTTGCATATTTTATTTAGTGATGGGAAATTGATATCTGCGGCTCCAGTTTTATCTTCGGGAATTAAATTGTGAACTGTGAATATGGCTGTCTGGACAAATAAGGTGAAACAAAATTTAGGAGCTCTGCTTCTCATTTCATGGAAGGCTTCTCTTATTGAAAACAACTGACATGTATACTCAGCATATTTCTCCTCTTTCAGAAAGCAGTTAATGACGTCTCTTGCATTTTTCCTACATTTCCTGTTACCTCTCCACACTTGCATCAAGCGCTCCTCAGGTTGTGACTTTGGAGAAGGTTAATTACGGTACTAGAGGTATACCTGCCACACGTCCTGGATCAGTTGCTGATACTTCTGTACAACTTCAGATATTTGATCGAATGGCCAAATGAATCGACTTTCACCCTTTAAGTTTACATTTGGGAGTTGATTTTGTTCTGAAATGAAATTTGAGTTATTCTTTCTTGCCCAAATAAACGTTCTTCCACAGTGGAAAATTTACAAGCTAGAAGAGCGTTGATTCGCCATCTTCCTTACTTCATTTCCACTTTTGCCATCACCTAAGTCAATGCTTATTGGAAAGAGCAAAGAGGGATACATTTGCATCATTCTGAATTAGATTGTGGGAAGAGAATGCGGGTTTAACTCCCACTCACTTTCACCAAACTGAGGGCAAATGGGTACTTTCTATGAAAATGAAGCAGTAAAATCAGAAATTGAAGTAAATTAGCAAAATATTTCAAGAAATATCAATTAAGTTGACCTTTGTATGCCTCTTAAAGGAGGAAACAATGTGCCCTTAAATTAGTTTTGATTATTTTTAATCAAAGAGGAAGGAAAATTGAAAAAATAAATTCAGTAACTAAGGGATGTAAATAGTTAATAGTCAATATCCGCCATTGAACCGACACAAGGGAGTTGACAAAGAGAGCAACCAAATAAGGTCAAGGTGGACCAGTGACGGCCTGCATCCACGTTCAGTATCTTCATCACGTCCACGCTCTCTCCACAGCCAACTACGTAGTCTCTCCATTGGAAATTAAAACAGCAAGAGGATCACCACCGTGTTCTCCACTCATTGAAGAGAAGAGACGCCATTGCCACTTCTCGCCTCCTCCAACTCCTCCATCACCCGATCACCACGTCGACAACTCCGTAAAGTGGAGATAAAAATGGTTTCTTCCAATTCCACCAATGACCAATACGGTGGGACCTGCGATGTTAAGAGTAGTACACAGCCTTCTTTCTTCTGGTATGGGAGGAAGAGACAAACATCTGGAAGAAGGCCATAAGTCTCCCTTTCTCCTTCCCTCTCTCACTCTCTCACTGTACCTTAAAGACCACCCAGTGGTATGATGCATAGCGCCTAAGGAAAATCAAAGGAAAATTACCTTCCTGAAGCAGCCTTGGAAACTTCAATTAACTAATGGCCAGGAGAATCCAACATCAGCCCATCGATAAAGACAAATTTTGTTTTCAATTGCCACTGAAACGGGTGACCGCCTAGCATTTACCATGTCCAGAATAACTGACATTCGACCCATCGAGGAATCCATCGAATCAACTCTAATTGACCAGCGATTATCTTCACACTCCTTCCTACCACCGATGAAAACAATTTTGTTTGATGTCAGAGGATAACGTCAGTCACCAGTTCTCTTATTTAATGGAAAACAATGAGCCAAGTGGGACTCTTTTGGAATGAAACAATGCGTCAATATATTCCGTCTGACAGTTTGAGTTCAGTCTCCAAATGAGAACATTCAGCGTTGAAAATATTCATGACCGTCTGAAATGGACAAAAAATCAAATAGGAATTCCATTTTGAAATCTTCCAAAAGGGATAACAACAATTCTACTACTTTAAACTTGAAGGATTCAGGTTAATACTTTCCTCTGCAATCAGGCGGACCTTCACTGATCAAGATTGAGAACTAAATTACTCTTCCAAACTTGGAGAATGTCATTCACACAAGGAACAGGAATGGTGGCAAATGTATGTAGTGACTATTTAGTTCATCGTGTGCAGGGGCGAAATTACAATCTGATGCCATTCTATCTGTGTTGTTCCCTATTGTAGTAAGGGAGGGCAGAGAAGTTGCAGAGGTAGAGGGACGTGGTCACAGGATACTGGAAATCTTCCCGGAATTCGTAGTACTACATCGACGATCAATAAACAACTTCTTCAATCACGGTTAATCCGGATCCTGTGGAATCAGATACTTAAAAGGTCTATCTTTTTGAGAAGTTGACGTAACTGCCATTAGTGCCGGATCAGGAGCTGATACGTCTGGTGCACTTCAGATATATGGTCGTATGCTCAATGTAATCAAATTTTGGCTGATAAAAGCCAACCAATGGGCGTTGGTTTGATTTAAATTCCCCTCATTTCATAATTTAATCTGAAATGTTATTTGATTTGTTCTTGGAGGACGTCTCGTGAGCTCCATGTGATATCAATTTACCGTCTTAGTTATTAGAAAATAATTACGATTGTTCTGCCAACTGACGAGTTTGTAATTCTTTAAGTGGAAATGGATAAAGCTCTTCCATTTTTTATGTCAACAGACGTATGCAGCTGCTTTACCATTATGAAACTTCTCATTTGTCCTTTTTAAAGTCTACAGCTACTCGGACACAAGGAAGAGCAAAAAGGAAAATTGAAAATTCAATCGACGGGTTTTCTACCAACGTTAGTTCACTTATACAGGCTCGAATTAACTTTTCGAGGCTGCGTAAGGAAGGCGAGTTATGTTTTAATATTTACTTACCGTTGATCATTTTATCACTTGGCGGTCTTAAGAGAGAGAAAGAGTTGCTGTCTTCTTCGAGATGGTCGCTTCTGCCACCCATGCTTGAAGAAAGATGGCGGTGTGCTGCCGTCAACATTCCACATTCTGGCGTCTTGGTCATTGTTGGAAATGGAAGGGACCGATTACCTCTCGGTTCCACAGAGTTGCAGACGCGGCTGCCATATGGACGAAGAGGTGGAGGAGGCAAGAAGTTACAATGGCCTCCCTTCACTCTAATAAATAAAGAACACCGTGGTGATCATCTTGCAGTTTATTTCCAAGGGGGATCTAAGATGTTGGCTGTGGCTGCTACACGCGGCAGCAGGTGGTCAGTGGACCTACTTGACCTTCTTCAGTCTACACCTTAACATCCAATCAATGGCGAGAGTTGGGAATGAATTATTTATACTGCGTTAGTAGATGATTTGATATTTTATATTTTTCTTCCCAATCGATTAGATCGTTAACCAAATTGTAATATATTTCACCAGATCAAGAAAATCTTTTGTTTTCTGATATGTATGGTCTTTATTTGATTGAACTGTACAGCGACCCGAAAATAAGTTCGTGGGAGGCAGGTTCTTTTTCTCTAATTTCAATATGGTTGATTTTACATGTTTTCTCTCTTTCTTCCGACTTAGCGACGGCTTGCTCTTTGGAGAAATAGGAAATATTTTTGTGCTTGAAAGTTGATGACGGTTCATTTACAATAATGGAATGAACTCAATCTTCTTCTCTTCATAAACATAGGCCTTTTCTTGGATGCTGATTTCCTGTTAATATCTTCCATGAACATGAATTATTTATAAGATAGTAGATCTAAATTTGAGTAAATGTGTGCGAGTGGCAGTTTCAACAAAATATTCGTTCTAATTTGCTTTGCCTTATGTCAAACTGATGAAGAGTCTTGCTACAGAGGAGCAGTTGGTCATTCTATGCCTTTTGATTGGAAATGGAACACATTTCAGTGCCCATTTGCGAGAAGAAAAGGAAAGTAAATTCCTGGAAACATTTCAAAGAGATATTCGAAAAATCGTGGATTATTAATGAGTTGGCGGAAGTGAGAGTAATCGCCTTTTAATCTTGTTGTTTTTTTGCAATTTTGCTTCGATCTGGAAGTTGATGACGGTTCACTGATATGAACGCAATCATCCCTTTTGCAGAGTGCTGGTTTCCTGTTTTTATCTTCCTTATTCGTGAATTGTAGATAATAATCCATTTAAACTTGAACAAACGTGTGTGGGTGACATTTTTAACAAACTATCAGATGTCCAGATGTCCACCGATTTATGAGGAGAGTTTGTGCATGGCATAAAGTACTAATGAGACGATTCAGTGCTCGTAGCGAGAAACACAGTCGCCGTGTCCCTTCATACCATGCGTGTAGGGGTATATTATTTCTTCCTTCAGATTGTGTGATAATCTTCGTAATTAATAACAATTTCCAGCTCTAATGTACACTCCAAATGAAGAGCATGCGAAGCTTATTTTATTTCGTGAAAGAAATACGACAAGCTCAGCAGCAGGAAAAACACTCAAAGACACTTGAGTTTCAATGCGCTCTCGTGAACTTCAGGCACCTTTTATAGACCGAATCATAAGCGATAGCTTCGAGAAATGGATACTTAACAGCAATGTTAAGCGCAAAAGAAGGTATCTAAGTCGTGGTTCAAAGCAATCCCACAATCGAGAAGTGGACTGCACCCGAAAGTAATTCTTTCGTGTGTGTGGTGGGATCTGAAGGGAATTGATTATTATGAACTAATGGGTGACAATCGAACAACAACATCTGAAGTTTACTGTCAACAGCTAACTCGTTGAAAGGGAGTTAAGGGTAGGAAAAACAACCTTCTATGATCAATGGAAAGGAGAGATCTTGCACCATGACAATGCATCAACCGATTTTCATCTTTTCAGGAGCTTACAAAATCTTTGAATGGAACAAATGCTTACTTCAAGGGCAGAGGTCGAAATGAAGAAGCTAGTTTCTTCCTTTCAATCCAAACTCTCTAAATTCCATGAGGAAGGAACGAGAAAGCTTGTGACAAGATGGGAATATGTAATTAATGAAGATGGTGATCATGTTGAATACTAAATGAGTGCATTTTTGACAAAATTTTCACTTTAATTCAAATAAATAAGGGCCAAAACTTCTGTTACAAGCCGATATGTAGCTCGTGAAGTTCAACACCGGCGATCTATGGAGAGGTCCAAAACAGGACTCGATCTTCATTTCATGAGCATCACTTTTCAAAATTTTTAGGGTCTAATGGTCTGCATCATCATTCAAGTGAACTACTTGGAAGAATTTGGGTAAAGAAAGTGTTGGGTAGAGATCGTGTTTTCTTCCAATTGAATCTTATTTTCGAACTCCTTTAAACGATTCGGTTGATATGCGACTAGAATACTTCTGGATGAAAGTTAATCCCTTTTTCAATCGATTTGATCTTTCAGTTTTTAAAGTTGATTCACTAAATTCATCACTTCATTCTCGTTGAAGGGGTCACTGTTTGAGGAGAACTTTGCGAAACGCCACTTCGCTTTGCTGACATTTATTTGAATGGCATACACTTTTGATGAAATGTGAGTTCGTTTTATAGTGCAGATGTTGCTTTCCTGCAATCACTGCTCTTTTTCCGTGGTTCCACAAATGGTTGAAAGGTCGTCTATTTCAAAATAAATTGCGATTGGAAGTAATTCCAAGCCCCAAGACAAGTCCTCATGATTGTAGAGTTTACAGCTTCATAACGGCTGTCAGAGTGGATGCAGCGCACATTAGATCATTCAGGAAAGTGTAGACGCGGTACCCAAATACTGTGAGAGGACGCGTTGCATTCACAAGGAGTCATGACCTGCGAAGAGTTGGCTTAGCAAATTGTTCAAGTAGAAATTCAAGTGAATATTAATAAGTATAGGGAAGAGCGATTCCAAATAGAATAGAGTACAATGAAGGCTACTGAAACTATCGAGAACAAAAGAAGACAGCTAGTACAACAATCAAAGGCAAAGAGTTCACCGATTAAAAGTATGTAAATTCACGGATGAATGGCACTTGAGCGTGATGAAATTAAATATAGCATCTTACATCTTCCCCATCTCAAGCGAACCGATTAGAAATCTACATTTGAAGCCAATCCCCAACTGGCAGCCGAAATTGCGTGTCAGATCTGCTGTGGTGAAAAGAACACACAAAAGGGAGATGCTATGTTGCAGACAGCCTTGCTACAAAGGAGTAGTTGGTCATTCTTTGCATTTTGATTGGAAGAAGATCACATTTCAGGGAGGAATTATGGAAAGTAAATTTCTGAAAACACTTCAAATAGACTCGAGCAATTTAATTATGGAAAAAGTGGTTTTTCGAATGAATTGATGGAAGTGAGTGCAGTTGTGGATTCCACGGACTCTAATTCAATGCTTTGGTTTATTTCCGTGAGGGTATTTTGCAATTGAAGCAACATCTCGTTAAGTTTTCAATGGATATTCAGGTGGATCGTCTTCGGGTAGATTCAATCTTTGTTAAGGAATTCGACAAGCACTTCTTACCATTTAACAATGATTAGTACGGAGGGAATTATTTCGATTCGAAATTCATCAATTTGGTTAACAGAGAGGACACGGTGCATAATTCACAGTCAGTGAGTGATTTGGGAAGATGACGAAGTGGTGAGGAGGAAGAGTTGAGCTGAATTAAATTGTGATAAAATTTTCGCTCCAGTTTGAAGACCGAATGCATGTCGACGTTCGTGGATGAAAACGAAATGCGCATCAGTAATGAATCTCACCGTCCTTCTCTCATTGAGCAAACTTTTTTCATTCACAGAAGGTCAAACTTGAAGGGTCATCCCTTTTATGAATTTGAATTATTTCTCAATTTTACGATTCGCTGCAGTTGACCCTTGCCTACTTGGTGAAGTGCTTCAACTTTGAATTCCACTGTCACCACCGACAATATTTCATTAAAATTACGCGCTTCTTTATTATAGCATTATCGTCTGCTAGTTTTGCCCTCTTCGGCATAACTTGACTCAGTGTATCTGGTAGCTATAATTTATCTCAGTTCACCTTGATAGTGCACGCTCTTCTCTTGTCTCGCCTTCCTAAGTGACTCAAACGAAACTGTCCAACTGACACAGTGGAACACTCAAGCTCGTCATTTTATCTGCTCATACCCTTCACTCACATCTCTTCTCCTCCCCTTCTCTCATTCACGAGAATTTTCCACGTTTTTAAGGGAACCAAATCGGGAGTCACGAATAGTAGGGTTGCCAAATTTTGATCAATCACTACCCATTTATACCTCCTTAGACGAGTGAAATTGACTTCTTTCATGATGCATTCCGCGTCGAGGAGGGTCATGAAAATGTCAAATTAGTGAAACACAATTTGGGGAAGCATATTGACGAATGGAAAGAGTAGGGCTGAACAGACATTAATTTGAGCCAGCAATTGACTTGAATTAAAGTCCTTCTTATTTCCAGCACTTACTCCTACGAAGGACTTCTTTAGATACATTAATGACGTTTGTCTTCCATTTTGAAATCTTCTGAAAGAGACAACAACGATGCCAATCCTTTAACATTGGCGGATTCGTATTTACACTTTCCTTACAATCAGGCAGACTTTTACTAATCAAGATTGAGAGGTAAATTACTCTTCCAAACTTGGGGAATGTCATTCACTCAAGAGGGAAAGGAACAGGAATGGTGACAAATGTATGTAGTGGCTATTTAGATCATTGGGTGCAGGGGCGAAAGGACAATCTGATGGTCTTCTATCTGTGTTGTTTCCTGTTTTAGTAAGGGAGGGCAGAGAAGTTGCAGAAGTAGAGAGACGTGTCCACAGGCCAAAGCGCTGAAATAGCAACGCCGTGGCAAGTTGAAACACAAAAATTTCCATTCCACTTACTGCAGAATGCAATTGGTTCCTTTCTTCTCTTTCTGTTCTGCAGATGAATGAACTTTCGACGAAGGGAGAAACATGTCGAGAAGTGGTGACCATGATGCAAAGATCAAGTCTTATTTTGGATTTCTTCATTCATTAGGAGGTTGTGCAATGGTGAGGAGTTGCCATTTACTCGTTTCCATGTGAGAAAGGCATTTCATTAATTTGGGAGGTGGAAGAAATAGCGTTACCATAATCAGAAATTCCAACATAATTGATTTACAGTGTTTGTCACCTGTAGTAGTTGGACTGTCCGGTCCCTTGTATTGATTTTGGTATAGTTTTGGCCACCTAAAGTCATGTCAAGCTGAATGAGTTTTTTCCATTTACTCCATGCATTCTTCCACAATTCTGACATTTCTTTCCGGAATTCAGAAATTGCTCGTCCAACAAATCCAGAGTATTTTGAATTGCAAATTTAAACTCCCTCTGCAAATAAAAGGGCGAAATTCGATCCATTGAGGCAGTTGCACAAGGACTAGAATCACGAAGATTATAGAAACCGTAGTATAGGAGGATTTGGCAGAAGCACCTGTGGGTAGAAATTGGTGGGGAGGAACTTAACTTGACCGGATTGGCCTTTCCAAATAGCCACAAATCCCAGAACTCAATAATTACACCTAATTTTCTTAATGGTAAGCTTTATTTCAAAATTCTGCCAGTCAACGACCTCCCAATTTAGCACAATTTTATGTTCATGTTCCTTGCAAATACTTGCACACCCTCCACAGTGAGTTAGTGTAGAGGCATTCACCACTTCATTTTGGTCACCAGCCAACCAATCACGTTGCAGGAGATGCAACGAGAATGATAAGGATGAGTCGGAATGTAACCGGAACCAAATGCTCTGTCAGTTCTGCTAGAAGTGGAAGTCAGGAATCTTCCGGTATCTTGCAAAGCATTCCATTACAATTCTTTGTCCCCTGAAATAAACTTTACGCCTTGTATTTAGCAAAGCACTGACAGTGGCTCGGTGACTGACCAGCCGTGCCTTCGTATTCGTTTAGATGACATGTTGATATTGAAGCGAATCAAAAAGTGTTCAGTGGAAGGTTTATGGAAAAGAGGTGATCGATTAGTGTTATGTGGAATCATTGGCAATGTGTATGGTTTTCGAAAAAATTCACATTTTTGCTATTAAATCCACCATTTCATCAATATTTCTACACCCCCAGAATAATTTCCCTCTAAACTGTCCACTCTTCATTTGTATGGAAAATGCTTATATTTTGGAGAGTAGTTGATGAAAACCAAGAGCCAAATAATTTGCCACTCGTGTGCAAATATCTATCCCGATTGGTCGCAATTTGCGCGTTAACTATCAACTTGCATGCCTGCACTTCCAGACACATCAACGACCCTTAAGTTGACGGTTTATCTAAACGAGCCTGGAAAATTGTTGCGGACAGAACTGGAAAAAAGAGATTCAAATTAAAGACAATCTAAAAATTATTTGTTTCGGAAACGCTGATATAAAAACCCCTCTAAACTGATTCTTTTCTGATTGTCATTATTTTGTGTACGGGGAATGGAAAGTGTACTTCCACAGTGTAATTTAATTTATTTACGTTTTTCATGTGCTGCAAGACTCGTCTCCGGCCCGTTTAAAAATTGCTGATAGAAATTAGCACCCGAAACTCATGACACACATCTCATTTTTGTCACTGGAATCATTCTTATTTCTTCCCAGTCCTATCAGTGAAGCTTAAGCCGAATCAAGTAAAAGTGCCGTGCTCAAGTCTACTTAAGTAAAATAAGTAGACATTTTTCATGACTAACAATATACAAAAAATAATTTGGGAGCAGTGATCAGATGTTTCATGGAATTTGGTGATAATGGATTAACCGAAAACCTATCCCTGTCCAATAGAAATTCCAAGGGGATTTGCATATTTTACTGAATGATGGGAAATTGATACCTGCAGCTTCAGTTTTATCTTCGGCAATTAAATTGTGAAGTGTGAACATGGCTGTCTGGACAAAAACAAAATTTAGGAGCTCTGTTTCTCATCTTATGAAAGGCTTCTCTTATTGAAAAAGTTGATATGTATGCCCTTCTTCGAGGCATCATAGAATAAATACATTTACCGAAAACTCATAAGGACTTCGAACCGGAGATTTACATGGAATAAAGAGAATTAATGATCCCCTGACTCGAATTTCTGAGCAAGAACCACGATACCAGTAGGGTAGTAACAGTAAAGTGAATGAAATTAGAAGGCCAAAGATTTCAGTCATTATATTCACAACTGTCTGAACGTATCCCAGTCAATTGCGGGTTCAGATAGGTTGATCGTGCAGTGATCCGCTAAAATTGTTACAGGAAGCAGATTCAGAAAACTGCAATCAGTTGATAAGATCCTAAAATGCTTATATTTTAGTGTTTGTAGAATTTTTCATAACTGTCCGAAATGCTTCTTAAAATGCTTGTTTATAAAAGCCTGTAATCGCGCACCTGTTGTCATTTTCAAGAGGGTATGTCACAACTGGCTGGCGACTGAGGATGTCGCATAGCCACAATAGGTCAAATCCAGAAGAAAGAGGAGAGAAGACCTGCCATGCCGAACGAGAGGTTCTGGCGCATTATTTGGGAGATCATTTGCTTAAGTAGATTTGGCCGATGAAAGGATACACGAATAGGCTGCATATCCGGTCAGGAGTGTAGGAACACAATAATCCCTTATCCAGTGAGAAGGAGGGGCACCCAATACACTCAAAGCAGCTTCCTACTTTATTTAAAAATCACTTGGAACTTCCTTAATTCAGTCGAAGCATCCCTGTCTACATCCATCGTACAATTTGTAATGAACATCCCATTTAAACATGTGTACTCAACATATTTCTCCCCTTTCAGAAAGCAGTTAATGACGTCTCTTGCCATTCCCTTAATCAATACTTCTTTGGAAATAACAAAAAGGGATGCATTTGCGTCATTCTGAATTACAGCAAAACTGCTCCCTTCATGTACCCTTCATGGTTTTTACTTTCTTTTGGGGAGCCCATATGAAGTAATCAAGGGGAATGTTTAATATTTAATTATAGTGAATCGTAATGGGATTAAAAATCTCCGCTAATACTACGCTCAAAGGTGCTGAAATAGCAACGCCGTGGTCAGTTGAGACACACGAATTTCCATTCCAATTACAACAGAATACAATGGATTCTTCTCGTCTTTCTCTGTTTTTCTCACCTTGATGAAGCACAAATTTCCAAATGTTTATTTCTAGTGTTTTCAGGACTTCGCTTTCATTTGCTCCTTCCAAATTAAACTCGAAACATGTTATTTGCCCAATCGAATGGCAACGACTGACAAACTGCACTTTTGGGGCAAAACTTAATGTCAGGTTCGGAGGTACCAAAGCCAAGTGGAACTGATATTTTATTGAAAAACAACTCCCACACATTTATTTGTGTAATTTCATCTTTTCAATTGAATCGCCGTCAACATCACTTAAGTGCCTTCATTCCAGATGTCCTTCATTTGTCCTAATTTGGTGTTCCATCGGTAAGGAAAGAGAAAGATAGGAAGGAGGTAGAAGGCCTCCAGATTGAGAGAAGAGAGATTGTGAGATTAACTGCCATAAACTTATTTTCCCGTCACTTTCCAATTCAAGGGACCGCACCAACAAACTGCACTAAATAAATGAAACAGTAGTTGATAAAACTTAAAACTGCGGCGCTGGAGACGAACCCCGAAATGCGAACTGTGGAGCGTGAAATATCCATGTAGGAAGTTAACAAAGAGAGCAACAAAACGGGGTCAAGTAGGTACACTGACCGATTTCTGCAACGTCCAGCATTTCCATTACGTCCACGTACACATCACAGCCAACTACGTAGAAGGTGGGGCATAACAGCACCCATCAACACGGAAGAAATCACTAATCAAAAGTGGACATTGTGATTTTGAAATAAACTAAAATTTTCAGCTAAGTCTGCTCGACTTTACTGTCTGAATCTATTAATTGAAGGAAGAATATTCACCTCCGACGTTGAATTTGTCAAAATATTGCCCATAATAAAGCGGAGGATGTGTTGGAGGAGCGAATGAAATTTCACTCCCCAGCAAACGATGAAATTGAACTAGATTTCATGATACTGCCAAAATAGGTTGCCCCACCTCCACTTCTCCTTCTTCTTCTTCAATGGTCTAACCCGTTGCAAAGTGATTGAGAATCTGGAAAAAGGAAGACACTTTTGAATACTCTCGCAAACAATTAAGCATATGAGTTAAGGTTGCTTCGGACACATTCCGTCGTGACCGCTTGACCACACAGTAGCAAATTATACCAATCACTGTGCAAATGACCTGACGAATGAGGGGCAAGAAGGAGAAGTGAGAATGAGCAGAGCAAGACTGACTGCATTGTAGGAACTCGTCTATTTACGTACCCCGTAATAGAGCTGATATTTCTCCACTCCTTCTTCTGACTGATCTCTGCTTTATTCATTGTAATTTATTCAAATTGCAATGTTTTTATTTAGGTCAACTAAATTTGCTTTTCTAGTTGCTGCTTCATCGTCTACTTGCCAGACAAGGTATATCGCTACTGAATTTATTTCAGTGTCTAATATAGCTGAGCTATCTCCAAGGTCCATCTAAAATCAAGAATTTCCAAATGTTGAGGGTTGTGGGGATGATATTGTACCTACTTGCTCCTAACGCAGTGGCAACGCCGTCGTTGTGGGTTTTCCAAATTGTGGAAAAAGCACTTGAGGTTTTGTGAGTGGTGGCTGCAGGGAATCAGCGGTGGCTGTGGGGAAGGACGCAGGTCGGACGCGAGTGTGGGGAGACCAGTGGTTATCGCGAGGGACTTTCCTGTGATTGGTGAAAGCGGCATAACTCAAGCACTCTGCACCATCCGGCTAATTGATACTCCCGGAATTCTAGAACCGAGGGCGCAGACTTTCTGTGGACAACTCTGTCTCGCTGTCTGTGGCGCTGTGGACTGGAATGCTGTTGATAAGAGTAAGTGGTTTTTCTATCCAAATTTGTAATTTTTTCCCTTAATAGTGGGAAAATGGTAGAAATAAACAGTTTTTCCCATTTTATCCCTCGGCTCGAGTTCTAATCGAAAGCACCTTCTATCTTAGAATAGGTGTCAGTTTCACTAACCATCCAGTTTCACAGCTCTGTCAGCTAGACTTGTGTAATTCACTGGAGAACCAAGGGACATAAAATGCGTTACTCCATTATTCTCGTCGACATTTATTTGATGAGATGACGAATCCAGATCTCCACCGATATAAATCCATCGCATACTTGTTAAGATTGATTTTGTGCCTCTTCGCGGCAAGTCTACTAAATGTTCAGTTAATATTTCAAACTCTGAACGAAGTCAGAAGTTCTGTGTTCCAGAGCCTGTATTTTTAACTTATGGAAAATAAAGATGTTCACCAATTCATCAAGCCAGAAGGGTGTAACCTGTGGCCCATACTCCTCCGTTGAANGCAGTCAAACACGTAAAAGGAAGTTCTTTTTGAAAAGCGGATTCTGTCTCTACAGTCTGATATGAATTAATTCAAGTCAATGGAGACGATGTAACATTCCTTAAAGTGAACGAAAATTAAATGCTAAGTTGTTGTTGTTTCTTTCCTACAAAAGTGCAATTGGTCAGTTCTTCTTTGCTTCCATATATCTTGTAGTGTTTAGAGACAGGCTAAGAGCAATCAAAAGAACACCAAGGATGTGTTGAATAAACCTCAGTACAGAGTCTCAAGGAAACCACAAACTGCAAACACTAAAATGATGCGAAGGTAAAGTCAAAGATGACAAAGAAGACAATAAAACCGCGAGTTTATATAAATAAACGCAATGTCTCAAATCAACTGCTTGAATTATCTCTGTTGTTTCATTAATAAATCCAAAAGAATAACGAAATTTAATTGGCAGTGATAATTTTATTTGGATTTATATTTGATTAATTATTTACTCGAATGGGAAGGAAAATTAAAAGTCAAATCATTAAGAAACCTTGCATGAATATTTGATTGTCAAATCTCGACATTGAATCGACGCGAAGAGGTTTGTCAAAGGGGGGGGAGAGGCACCGAGAGATTTCAAGGATGTCGAAGCCAACAATGTAGACACCTTCTGCAAAATAAACAGCAAGAAGTTGACCACAATGTTCTCCATCCATTGAAGTGAAGAGACGACACTGCCATCTCTTGCCTTCTCCTCCTACACTCGACAACCGCGTCAGCAATCCAATCCAACGATGACCAAGACACCAGATTCTGCATTGTTAACGTTAGCACACCACATTTTCCTTTAGTCATGAGCGCTAGAATCGACTACCTGAGACAATAACCCACTCTCTTCCCCTCCCTTAAAGACTAATACAAATTTTAACGCCGGCATTATTCAGAGGTGCAAATATTACAAGACTTTACCGAATTCTTAACGCAAAAGGAGAGAGACACAGGACTGCCGTTGTACGCAAATTGCAATTGAAAGCAAATTGAAACAGAAACTAACATATTCAGAAGTTAGTCCTTTCGGTCCAGTGGAAGAAGAGGGCATCGAGGAGGAAGCGATCGGGTGTGTCTTCGCAGTATTCCGCCCCCAGTGAGGCACAACTAACAAATCAGTAAAATATCTTTCACAAACTCTGTGTGAAATTGAATTTAACTATTAAACCTTTAAGCAAACCTCCATTATACGAGTGCGTCTATGCCGTCCACAAAAAGATCGTTGATAATGTGAAACGTATCTTGAATTCACGGAAGTTTCCAGGAATTGCAAATCTCACGCATTGAGGTGCGAATTATAGATGAAAGCAATGTTTTACGATTTAATATTATTTATTTATTTATTCATTTAAATTGATCAAGATTGAGAAATTAAGTGAAATAGATTTTCGCATTGGCGCAGCAGAAAATTGAAGAAACTCTCG
>CAADRB010000077.1:55736-76874 GCA_900708905.1 Hymenolepis diminuta
GTTAGTAGATGATTTGAAATTTTATATTTTCCATCTCAACCCATTAAATTATTACTCAAATTTTAATTGATATTTTCACTTTCAAGGTCAAATGAATCTGCTTTTTATTCAATATTTTAATAAATTAAGAAATTATCAACTCTCTTCACTTCTGCTTCTTTACAGTTCATGAATTTAATGATGATCGTGCTCTTTATTCGGCTGAAGTGGATAGCGACCCAAAAGTAAGTTTGTTGGGGACAGGTCCTTGTTTTCTCCTTTCAATCCGGTGGTTTTTACATTTTTTCTCTTTCTCCTCTCTCCGCAACAGCTTGAAAAATGGAGAAAAAGGACATTTATTCCTGACGGGGAGTTGATGACGGTTCATTTAAAATGATGGAATCACCGATATGGACACAATCACCACTTCTACCTGAACAAAGGCCTTTTGCAGAGTCCTGGTTTCCTGTTTTGATATAATAAATAGCGTCGTGAACTCCACACAATGTGTTATAATTTGCTCTACTCTGCAGAATACCACAACCGACTCTTGAATTTTCTAAGACATTGCACCAGATACAAGCACGATCCGACAGCACCTCAATACAAAACCACCCAAACCACTATTTCAATACAAGATCCACATCGTCGTATCGATAGGTCGATGCATATAATGCGCCGTTTACAAACCAAATATAAATAAATTCGTTCGAATCAAGCGGAATTTAAAGAAGCAGGAATTCGAAGGTGGAAAATAATATTCTCTTATACGAAACTGTCCAACTGACATACACTTGAACACTCACGCTCGTCATCTTATCTGCTCATACCCTTTACACACATAAGGTAATAATCCCAGATGGGGAAAATAGTTTTAAATAGGAAAATTGCATGAGGAATCGAAAGAGAATGAAGGAAACAGAGGGGTGCAGTGTCACCCAACAAGGCAATTAATCTCTGAACAAGTTGGATCGGTGACCAGATTTAATGGCCCAAAAGTAACAATCCCAAAGTTTTAGACCTGACTAAGCTGCAGAAAAATCTTCATGGTATACGTGACAGAAATCAAAATACAAAGTTAAATTTGCAATGATACTGGAATGGAGACCTTCTGGCTTTGTTCAGAGTTTGAAATATAAATTGAACATTTGATAAACTGGTCACAAAGAGGCTCAAATATCTCCTTTGAGAAGTTTTGATGGATGTATATCGGTGGAGATTTGGGGCCGTCATCTCTTCAAATAAATGACCACGTGACTAATTGAGTGAGCCATTTTATATGCCTTTGCCCTCCAGTGAAACTGACTCCCATTCTATGATAAAAAGTGAAATGAAATGGGAGAATCTGTTCATTTCTACCATTTCCCCACAATTTTTTATTTCGATGTGGGATACATCCGAGCACGGACGGTTGAGAACATTTCCCGAAGAATGATGCTAAGACTGGGCTGTAGGTGATAAAAGAGGGTTAAAATTCAAGCAGACAAAGTCTCCCTGATAAACCTTGCAGCACAAATTCATGCATAAAATTAAATCTGTATGCAAGTCTTAACGGAAAAGATGAGACATTGACAAAAGTGTTATTGAAGTAACACTTACCAAGAGTAGGTGCCTCTAAATCTGCACATTCGAAGAGTTGAAATTTGGACATCGTATCGTTGAAAGAATCACAACTGAAAGATGCGCGTGAAAGAGAAAGTATGTTTGAAAGCTCTCGATTCTATCGACCCTTTGCTACTGGAAGTGAGATAATAGGCCACTGGCTTGTCGATCACCACATATCCGAAGATGATTTAGCACCTTGTAAAATGCCATGTCCAGTAGGCGAATGCCACAAGACTTGTTGGAAAAGGGAATGGCACCGAAATCATGCAAAACCTACCACACAGATTTTCATTGGGCAGAGCAGGAAGAGGTGAATAGCTTCCCTTTGAAATAGCAGTTGACCCGATAATTCCGGAGCTCAGATGAAGGGCAGCTGAATATTCTATACAATTTCAATGTTGAAATGCATCTTGCTGAGAGTTTTTGAGACATGTCATGCATTTTCAAAAAAAACTTTTGATTCATTCGGATGCACATCACATAGTTTCGAATGGCCTTGAAATATTTCATGTGAGATTGAGAAGACACAATCTACTTTCAAAATGAATTCTCTTTAACGTGATTGACTGCTTACAACGGAGAAGTGTGAGCCACGGGTTACACCCTTCAGCAAATGCGTTGTTTTGACTACAAAGCTTTGCCAGTCAGTGCGGAATACTAATTTTCTAGAATGTGAATGTTTTGATTTAAGGATAGTAAAATCACCTAGCGATTTCATTGACACTTAAAAGTTGCTTCCCACAATTGAAATTAATTTTACCGCGGGTAAAAGTTACTAAAGGTAGCACAATGATTTCAATGCTTCACTACTTTCTACTACTAAAATACGGAACTACACAGATGAAATAGCATTAGGCTGCCCAGTGAACTGCATTGAAAAACGCGATCTTAAGTGACAGAGCCATATCATTTTTCCTTTCCTTAAGCCCAACCAACTACTTATTGACTTCATCCAGATTTCCACCTCCACTTCGATCCGAGTTTCATGCACTCCACGTTAACCGAATTTTCCTCGTCGCACATCGCACCAACATTGAGTCGTATTCTGTCACTTGGACATGATTTCAGTTGGCTGGTAACGGAGCTGGCGCTTTCTCCTCAGCAGAAGCAAGCATAAACTCGAATCCGCTAAGGTTAAAGGAGTAGCATTGTTGTTGTCCCTATCAGAAGATTTCAAAATGCATGACAACAGTGACTCGGGGTACGAATGAGTTAATTAAATCAACAATCTTTTACATGGTAGACGTTTACAAGTGAATACTCCTCCTACCTGAAATAAAACACTCATCGCCAGCTAGCTGAATCATAAATGTTTATAATGAAGGCCTTACAATTTATGAAACATTAAAAAAGTCATTAAGAAGTATTTGAAGAAGTCCATCGTGGGAGGAAGTGCTGGAAATAAGAAGGACTGTAATTCGAGTCAATTGCTGGCTCAAATTAAATTCTGTTCAGACTTATTCTTTCCATTCACCATCATGCTTCCCCAAACTGTGTTTCATTAATTTGTCATTTTCATGGCCCACCTCGACGCGGAAAGCGTCATGAATGAAGTCAATTTTACTTGTCCAAGGAGGTATAAATGGCCGGTGATTGATCAGAAATTGACTCTGAAAAATGTGATTCCTCCATAGCAGTATACATTGATTCCTGATCCAAAAGAACACCAGATCCGTGATTGTTGAAAAAAGCGGTTCTTCATTCGAATTTCGAATTTGGCTGTCTGATAGGAAAAGAGACAAATTATGTTTCTATTGGGGAAACAGGAAATATTTAATAAAGTGAAATTAAGTAAATATTGGCTCTTTCTAAAGGAGATTTTCCGATTACCGCACCGGCAAATTGAAGAAACTCAGGAGAATTCGCACAGACCAAAGCGCTGAAATAGCAACGCCGTGGAAGGTTGAAACACAGACATTTCTATTCCACTTACTGCAGAATGCGATTGATTCCTTTCGTCTCTTTCTGTTCTTCAGATGAATGAACTCTCGACAAAGGGACGAACAGGACTCACAAGTAATGGATAACATAACATTAATATCCTCAAACTATTCATTCCTTCTCCACTCCACACCTCCTCTCACTCCCAACTTATCGACTAAATGGTGCAGGCGCCTTCGAAATTCTTCTCCCACCCCCTACATTCTACATCGGATTTTTTCATTGGAACTTCCTATTTCTCCACTAACAACGTGCATGGTTGCTCTTCGTGACCCATCAACGACCTCTCCGAGAACGGTTTGTCTAAACGAGTTTGGTAAAATTTTGTGGACTGAGGTAATAAATAGTAGATTCAGATTAAAGGCAGCGTAACAACTTCTCTGAACTAAATCTTTTCTAATTTACATTAAATGGGAAATATTTTCTTTGCTTTGTGTACATAGAGTAGGAAAGTATTGTAATTTAACATTTTCAGGATTTTCATGAACTTTAAGATTCGTCGCCGGCCCGTTCAAAAATTGTGGATGAAAACGGAAACCTGGAACTCACGACATACCTCTTTTTTCGTCATGGAAATCGCTCCTATTTCTTCCCAATCACCTAATCTCGAGCTGAACCTAATCAAAATGCCAAATTCAAATCTACTTAAATAAAATAAGTAAACAACTGATATCACTAACATAAAATTCACAAACCAATTCGGAAGCGGCGATTGAATGTTTCATGGAATTTCGTGATTATTTATCAGTCAAAAACTTTTACTTTTCAAATAGTAGTTCCAAGACGATTTGCATATTTTATTTGGTGATGGAAAATTGATACCTGCAGCTTCAGTTTTATCTTCGGCAATTAAATTGTGAAGTGTGAATATGAACATCTGGACAAAAACAAAATGTAGGAGCTCTGCTTCTCATCTTATGGAAAACTTCTCTTATTGAAACAGTTGACATGTATGCCCTACACATTATTCACCTTTCTAAGAGTAGTTAATGACGTCTCTCGCATTCTCCTTAGATTTCCAGTTACTACTGCACACTCGCTTCAAGCGCTTCTCAAGTTGCGAATTTGGAGAAGGTTAATTAGCTGGATAAACTCAATAAGTGATTGGTTGGGTTTGTGGCAAGGGAAAATGAAATAGTTTGGCAGAAGTTCAACATTAACTTCAAACTCTAAATCTACTGACTTCTAAAGCAAATGGAAATAGTGAATCTCTTGTATTCAGTCGTACCCAGTTTCTGCAGCAAGATCCGGCTGAGCATGCATGAAGTTGAGAAAAAGCATGCCTACTGTATAAGGCAATCGTCGGAAAAGGGCTCAAATGAAGTCAATACTCTCAGGTGATTTTCAAATTCCTTCCCAAGGTCAGATTATTGAATAACTTAAGGAGGAATGCCATTCAGTGATTCATCTTTCCAATTTTGGTACATTCGTAGCTTCCTGTTTCACGATCACATAAATGCTTGAATTCTACCATTTCCATTGAATGGAACGACACCTTTCATGGACCAATCTGAAATTCACGAAGTCTAGATATATGTTGAAAAGTATCTTGCTGGGAGTTTTCGAGACATTGCATGCATTTTGCATTTACTCCTATCAATTTTATCAGTATTTTTGTCCCTTGATTTGCTGAATGCACATCATACCGTCTAGAACGGACTTGAGATATTTCATATCAGACTGTGAAGAGAGAATCCACTTTTCAAAATGAACTTTCTTTAATGTGATTGACTGCTTACAACGGAAGAGTATGAGCCACAGGTCACACCCTTCAGCAAATGCGTTGTCATGACTACAAAGCCTTGTCATCAAATTTGTGTCCAATTCAAATAGAAGCCAGGAAGGTGAAGTGGCGCTTCATAAATTCCATTAAAATAACGTCCCTTTCAAGGAAATTGAGGTGATGAATTGAAGAAAGTTATTTTCATCGAGACGGGAATTAAAACGGAAAATTTATCAAATCATGATAGATTACAGGTCTGGCTCTCAACAATTTGACAATGTGAAAAGGAAGGCGTGAAACACGCACCGAAGTGGAGGTGGATAGCTGGATGAAATCAATAAGTGGTTGCTTGGATTTGTGACATGGGATTATGGTATGGCTCTGTCTTGTGAGATCACGTGTTTCTATGCAGTTCAATGGAAACAGGAGCGAATGAATAACCCAATGCTCATTTAACTGAGTTGTTCCATATTTTAGTAATGGAAAGCAAGGAATTCTCAGAAGTAGAGAGACGTGACCACGGAGTGCTGGGAATTACTAGGAAGTCACCATACCACACCGATTATCCATAAATTGCATCTTCTTCGATCTGTGAGTAGAGAATGTAGCACGCTCTCATGGAGAGAATGGACCCGATAGGTCAAAGCGGACCCAGGAGAATAGTTTTGTATCAAAATCTCAAAAAGTTTACCTTCTTCAGAAATTAATGCATCTATCATATGTCCTGGATAAGTAGATGTCACTTCTGGACGAGAAGTGGTTACCATGATGCGATGATGGAGTCTTGTTTGGGATTTCTTCATTCACCTTCGGCGTTGAAATTTACCCAATGCATAATCAGACCCCTTTTCCACCTCCAATATACAATACCCATTTTCTTCGAGCTGGAAGCGCCAGAAGTTTTTCTCACACCTCCAACAGTCCACACTTTAGTCTTTCATGGGACATCCTACTTTTTCACTGCTCTGGAATCTCTCTCGTTCTCACCCTATCTCTTATCCTGTGACCTTAGATAACAGAAAGTAAATGAATTTGTTGAACTATTCAAATGGTTACTGATAAAATGAATGACAGTTCTTTGCCTATCAAATTCTTCTTCGTTTTTTTATATTTAAGATCAAATTCTCATTTCGATCCTCTGCAATGAGGGGGACATTGTTTGGTCCAATTCCAGGTATATTTAAACCAACCAGCTCCAATTAACAGACCTGTCATACCGACACCGAACTTCAATGTCCGTCTCCTTTCATTTTAAGAAAAGCAAGATTTTCAATAATTATGAATCAGCTTTGACTGCTTTGGTGTCGCATTGAATTCAAACTCTACGATAGCTCTGATTCGATCTACCATCGAGAATTTACCTGAGACAATCTCACAAACTCACGTAATAGCTCAAGTTAATGGGATTGTTTAAGTGGTCCACCGTTGGAGCTGTTTGATGAGATTTGGAAACTCCTATTTCACCATTCCTTCTTCCGCCATGACTTGTGCTTTATTTTTGTAAGCATGAGGTGAGCATTGTTCCTTCTTTAAACAGATTAACTTGGTGAATGAGTGCAAATTTGAATGATTTTGAGGTGATTTCAAGGCTGAATTCATGATACTCAATGGCGCAATTTCTACTATTGATTGACCGTGAATTCTCAGTTACTTGGTGGTGCAGTGCCTCATTGTCAAAATCCAATCACAACCACACAACCTCCAAAATAAAGCCCTCGTGGATGGGAGCACGAAGATTTTGTGGTAAGTGATGACTTGAAGCAGCTGAAAATATGTGAATTGCTTGAATGATCGAAATTGATTGATGGAATATTTTAGGATTGTGGAGACATATGTGAGTGAAGTCTGGTCAGCAGCCAACGCAACAAAGAACGCAGTTCTTATAGGGGTGTATGCACGTCTGGTGGCCTTATCTTAACCTTATAGAAGCAGTTGGCCCTTTGCAGAGTCCTGGTTTCCTGTTTGATTGTAATAAATAGCGTCTGAACTCAACACAATTTGCCATAATTTGCTCTTCTCTGTAGAATACCGCAACCGACTCTTGAATTCCCTAATACATTGCGCCAGTTACAAACACAACCCGACAGCACCTCAATACAAAACCACCCAAACCACTATTCCAATACAAGATCCACGTCGTCGTATCGATAGATCGATGCATATAATGCGCCGTTTACAACCCAAATGTAAATAAATTCGTTCGAATCAAGCCGAATTAAAAGAAGCAGGAATTCGAAGGTGGAAAATATTACTGTCTTATACGAAATAAAAAGACTCTCAGATAATTGACAATCAGGTCGGTTAGGTCTAGCGAGGATTATTTGGTGAGATTAGTACGGAGGAGGTTCTTTCGATGCGATATTCATCCATTTGGTTATTAGAGAGGACACGACGCATAATCCACAGTCAATGCGTCATTTGGCACTCAAATGAAACTGTCCAATTGACACACAGTGGAACACTCACGCTCGTCATTTTATCTGCTCATGCCCTTCACTCACATAAGGTAATAATGGGAGATGGGGAAATGGTTTTAAGTAGGACAATTGCATGAGGAATCAAGAGGGAACCAAGAAAAGCGGGAGGTGTAGTGTCACCCAACAAGGCAATTAATCTCTGAACAAGTTGGTTTGGTGCGCAGAATTAACGGCCTTAAGGTAACAACCACAGACCTTTAGAATTTCCTAAGTTATTAAAAATTTTTCTTGCGAACGTGGTAGAATTCGATAGAAGGTGTTGTCGATTAGAACCCGAGCTGAGAGATAAAATGGGAGAAACTGTTCATTTCTAACATTTCCCCACAATTTTCTATTTCGAGTTGGCAGACATCCGACCACGGACGGTTGAGAACATTTCTCGAAGAACGATGCTAAGATTGAGCTGTAGGTGATAAATAAGTGTTAAAATTCAAGCAGACAAAGTCTCCCTGATAAACCTTGCAACACAAATTCATGCATAAAATTAAATCTGTATGGAATTTGTCACGGAAAAGATGAGATATTGACAAAAGTGTCATTTAAGTACTACCTACCAACAGTAGGTGCCTCTACATCTGCACATCCAAAGAGTTGGAATGGAGAGAAGGAAGGCGAAATTTGGACACCGTTTCGGTTGAGTCACTTAGGAAGGCGAGAGAAGGGAAGAGTGTGCACTACTAAGGTGAACTGCGATAACTGAGATAACTTACAGTTACTAGATACACTGAGTCAAGTTACTCCGAAGAAGGCAAAACTTAGCAGACGATAATGGCGTAATGAAGAAGCGTGCAATTTTACTGACATATTGTCAGTAGTGACAGTAGAATTCAAAGTTGAAGCACTTCACCAAGTAAGAAAGGGTCAACTTCAGCGAATTGTAAAATTGAGAAGTAATTCAAATTCTTAAAAGGGATGACACTTCAACTTTGACCTTTTGTTAATGAAATGCATTTACTCAACGACAGAAGGAATATGAGAACCATTACTGATGCGCACTTCGTTTTCTTCCAGGAACGTCGACATGCATTCGATCTTCAAACTAGAGCGGAAATTTTATCACAAATTAGTTTAGCCAAACTCTTTCATCTCACTACTTCGTCATCTTCCCAAATCACTCACTGACTGTGGACGTATGTCTCGCCTTTGTAAAATACACGGCGTCGTGTCCTCTCTAATAACCAATTTGATGAATATCGCATCGGAAGTACTTCATCTACACTAATCTACACAAATAATCCTCGCTGGACCTGACGACCTGATGGTCAATTTTCTGCGATTCGTCGTTGATGGCAACAAATGCTTGTCGAAATCTTTAGGACAACTTGAACCGACTCATAAACAATCCACCTAAAGTTTCCATTGTAAACTTAACGAGGTGTTGCTTCAATTGAAAATATTCTCATGGAAAATCTCAAAGGTACTGAACCAGTGTCTGTCGATTCCACGATTATCATCATTTCCACCAATTCATTCAAAAACGTACTGTCTCATATTAATAAATCACGACTTATCAAATATCTCATTGAAGTGTTGCTAGGAATTTACTTTCCATAATTGCTCCTTGAAATGTGATCTTTTTCCAATCAAAAGGCAAAGAATGACCAACTGCTCCTCTGTAGCAAGACCCTTCATCAGTTTGAGATAAGGCAAAGCAACGTAGAACGGATACTTTGAATAAATATGTGCGGGTGGCATTTTCAACAAAATATTCGTTATTCTTTGTTTTGCCTTATCTCAAACTGATAAAAATTCTGAGGACCAGTTGATCATTTTTTGCCTATTGATTAAAAAAGAACATATTTCAGCGCTAATTTGGGAGGAATTGAGGGAAGTAAATTCCTGGAAGTACTTCAAATAGACATTTGAAAAGTCGTGGAATCCACGGACTCTAATTCATTACTTTTCTTTATTTCTGTGAGAGTACTTTGCAATATAAGCAATGAGATATTTAATGGAATGTCTCCGGGTAGGTTCAACCTGTGTTGAAGAATTCGACAAGCATTTCTTACCATTTAACCATAACTCGCAGATAATTGACCATCAGGTCGGCTTGGTCTAGCGAGGATTATTTGGTGATATTAGTACGGAGGGGGTTCTTTCGATGCGATATTCATCAATTTGATTATAAAAGGGGACACGACGCATTATCCGCAGTCAGTGAGTTATTTGGAAAAATGGCGAAGTAGTGTGAGGGCTGAATTATTTTGTGATAAAATTTCCGCTCCAATTTGAAGACCGAATGCATGTCGATGTTCGTGGAAGAAAACGAAATGTGCATTAGTAATGAATCTCACTCTCCTTCTGTTATTGGGTAAATGTATTTCATTAACAAAATTACTTCTCAATTTTACAATTCGGTGCTGCTGGCCTTTTCGTACTTGGTGAAGTGCTTTCAACTTTGAATTCTACTGTCACTACTGAAAATATTTCAGTAAAATTGCACGCTTCCTTAATACGGCATTATCTTCTGCTAGTTTTGCCTTCCTCGGCGTAACTCAACTCGGCATAACTGATAACTGTAAGTTATCTCAGTTCAACTTAATAGTGCAACTGACACAGTGGAACACTCAAGCCCGTCATTTTATCTTCTCATACCCTTCACTCACATCTCTTCTCGTCCCCTTCTCTCTCTTACTCTACTTTGTCCCACACAACTCTTCGTGTTCTCCTTTTAGAAACTCTCGTCTGCTCTTGTTTGCTGCAGCCAATAGTCCTAGCTTCTGGTTCTAGTTCATTAGTTCCTACCATTTGGTGACCCCACAATTTGAACCTCTACTGCTGGTGTTCCTACAAATTTGAGAACTTCTAGTGCATCATGATTCACCCGTAACGAAATGTAGTTTTGCAAATGACTTTAGATTCACCTCCTGAATGACCTCTTCTTTTACATACTCCTTCATCATGTTTTTCCGGTCCAATCTGTGCTGCACATCTTTGAATTTGTCGTAATTGCCTACACGCGGTTTGGCAAGCAGATAAAGTCTCCCTGATAAACCTTGCAGCACAAATTCATACACAAATTTAAATCTGTATGTAAGTCTTCACAGAAAAGATGAGATATTGAGAAAAGTGTCATTTAAGTACCACCTACCAACAGTAGGTGCCTCTACATCTACACATCCAAAGAGTTGGAATGGAGAGAAGTAAGGTGAAATTTGGACATCGTATCGTTGAAAGAACTACAACTGAAAGATGCACGTGATAGAGGAAGTATGTTTGCAAGCTCTCGATTCTACCGACTCTTCGCTAATGGAAGTGAGATGAGAGGTCACTGGGGGGTCGATCACCATAAGTCCGAAGATGATTTAGCACCTTGTAAAATGCCTTGTCCAGCAGGTGGATGTCACAAGACATGTTGGAAAAGGGAATGGCGCCGAAATCATGTAAAACCTACCCCACAGATTTTCCTTGGGGAGAGCAGGAAGAGGTGAATGGCTCCCCTTTGATAGACCAGTTGACCCGATAATTCCGGAGCTCAGATGATGGACATCTGTATATTCTATATATCTTCAATATTGAAATGCACCTTCCTGAGAGTTTTTCAGACATGTCATGCATTTTCAATAAAGACATTTGATTAAACCGGATCCCTTTTACCGTAACTCTTGTTATGTCAAGACCATGGATGCGCTGAAGTCACATCACATTGTCTCGAATGGACCTGAAATATTTCATATGAAATTGTGAAGACACAAGTGGCCAGCTTCCGTGACAACTGAAAACAAAATTTTTGTGTTTAGCGATGGGATGGTGTTGGACTCTCCGGGCGTTTATTCAAGTGAAGTTTACGAGGCTTCTTCAAGAAGGTAATTTCCTTTCTAAGAGTTCTTAGAGTTATTCATCATATCACTGGGTGGTCATTAAGAGAGAGTGAGATAAAGAGTTGTTGGCTCCTTCCAGACGGTCACCTCTTCCACCCACGATAGAAGAAAGAAGACTGTGTGCTGCTCTCAGCATAGCAAACTCCAGCGTGTAAGTGGAGGAGGCGAGAAGTGGCAATGGCGTTCCTTCTCTCCAATGAATGAGGAACACGGTGGTGAACTTCTTGCTGCTTATCTCCAAGGGAGAGTCTACGTAGTTGGCTATGGAGAGTACGTGGACACGATGGAGATGCTGGACGTGGCAGCAGACGGTCAGTGGTCCTCCTTGACCTCCAGTAGTTGGTCTCTTTACCAACCCCTTCCCGTTGGTTCAGTGACGAGTGTTGACCATCAATTATTTCTATCAGGTTATTTATATTATTTATTTATTTATTATTTAATTTTTCCCATCTAAAGAAAAAATCCATTTACATCGCTTTTGCTTCATCTTGAATTAAGGAGATTATGATTCGTCTTCTGTTTATTTGATTGAACTGGAAAGCGACCCGGAAGTAAGTTCATGAGAGTCAAGCTCATATTCTCCTTCCATTATCCTGTAGCCTCTGCATCTTTTTACCTTTTTCATTCCATAACGTCGGAACACCAAATTAGGGCAAATGAAGGAAATCTGGAAAGATGATATTTACATGTTGTTGATGACGATTCAATTGGAATGATAAAATCACTGAAATTAACACAATCATCTCAACTTCATGACCAGGGGCCTTTTGCAGAATGCTGATTTTCCGTTAATATTTTCAAATAATGTAAAAAATTTATAGTAAATGCAAACTTAAATAAATGTTTGTGGGTTTTCTTTTCAACAAAGTGTCAATTCCATGTGGCCTTTGTTTATCTTAACCTGACGCCACTTTGTCACTTAAATATGTTACATATGAAACACCCTGTGGTTGGGTTTACTATGGAAGATTTCTGTGGATATTCTCCGAGTTGGTTCAACGTGCGCTGTGGAATTCGACAAACCTTTGTTACCATTAAACAATGACACAGAGAAAAGCAATTGTCAGGTGGTTTTGAATTAGCAGGAGGTCCCTTTCTCACCAATTCCTCATTTTAGAGTATTCGACAACAAAATTAAATTTGTTGGAGTTGAGATAACAATTATCGGTTTGCAGCTAACAAATAACAACGACATTAACCGTCACCAACTCGTAGCTGTTTGAGTAAGAACTGATAACAATTGCGAAGCAGAACACCAAAAGTTGATTGGACCAAAGGCATTCAAGGAAGCCACAATAAGAAACAGAGAGAGGGAGAGAAAGAGGGAGAGCAGCGTGCTGAGGAAGAGAGGAGATGAGCAGGAAAACGATGTCTGCATTTAGACATGACAGATGCGGTTATGCGCCACAAGGACATAAAAGACGGCACTCCAGCTTGGTGGACGAAAAACCGAAGTATTGTCCTAGTGAATGCGAATAAAAATGTGATTGTGGAAATGCATAGAGTCATCATTCAACTTACACTTATTTTGAATCGAGTCGCAGTGTGCAATGATTTGTTAGCATAATTAATTGAGGATTTCTTATTAAATGATATTTATCAATCTGGATATTGGAGAGAATACGTCAACGTTTATTCCACAATAGATACACAAAGTGTAAGAGTGTCTAAAGCATGCTGAAATCGAACTCCATATCAGTTACCAGGTTTAGTATTAGGGCCCGGCAGAGAATGTTCGAGACAATCTGGAACGACTTGTAAAATTCCCCACCTATTTCATTGAATGTTGAAAGTAAAATGATCAGCGCTTCAACTTTCAACATTCAGATTGTTAAATTACTCTAAGTACACATCAATGCAACAGAAACGGGACGAGGGCCTTTCGTAAGACATCCAAGGATGACTCCTTTAGCCTTTCCAAATTTACTCGTTAATCATATAATCTGGAAGAGTACTTTTTTTTATAATCCTTCTCCCGATTATAGTCTTTATTCTACTACCCAAATGGATCAAATTTCGAACTCGGATGAGAGTCGCAGAGACACCGCTTAGTCGGCTACATTATTAGCCAGTCCTGTCTGCACTGTCCCTTCCTTTTCCTACAATCGTCACGTCCAATTATAAATAGACTTCCACTACACATACGCACGGGAGATACTAGCCCGTCAGACAAAACTCCGTTTGCTCAATTCTTTTCCTCCAATTCCCTACTTTTTCCTGAGACTCTGTACTGAGGTTTGTTCAATGCATCTTGGTCTACGCAATCCTCGGTGTTCTTTTCATTGTTCTTAGCCTGTCTCTAAACACTACAAGATAAATGGAAGCAAAAAAGAACTGACCAACTGCACCTTGTACCAAAGAACTGATATTTTGTTATAAAGGAAACACACAAACACACCAATCTATTTAGTTAAACATTTTTCGAAATGAATAATTTGCCTTTTTCGGAAATATTAATAGGAAATCAGTACTCTGCCAAGACCTTCCTTTATGAAGAAAAGACCACTGAGTTCATTTCAGTGATTCCATCATTTTAAATGGACCGTAATCAACTCGGCGAGAGAAACAAAGGTCATCTTTCTTCATCTGGCAAGCCGTCGCTAAGACAGGAGAAAGAGAGGAAAGGCGTTAAAGGCCATTCGATTGAGAAGAGGCAATAAGATCTTGCTTCACACGAAATTTCTTTCGGATCGCTTTCCATTTTAGTTGAATAAACATTGAAACAGGAATCTACACGAAGCAGAATGAAGCAAAAGTGAAGCTAATGAATATCTGCTGTTAAAAAGGAACAATAAAATCATGAGTCGATGTAAATGAACAAAAAAGTTCATTAATTAATCAAAAAAGTGTTTAAAATTAAAGTTGATCAATTATTAAATCGAGTGAGAAGGAAAATTAATAAAATCAAACGACGCTGTCCAACTGACACACACTCGAACTGGAGTGAAAGAAGGCGGAATTTGGACATCGCATCGTTGAAAGTAACACAACTGAAAGATGCTCGTTTGCAAGCTCTCAATTCTATCGACTCTTTGCTAATGGAATTGAGATGAGAGGTCACAGGCGGGTCGATCACCATAAGTCCGAAGATGATTTAGCACCTTGTAAAATGCCATGTCCAGTAGGTGGATGCCACAAGACTTGTTGGAAAAGGGAATGGCACCACACAGATTTTCCTTGGGGAGAGCAGGAATAGGTGAATAGCTTCCCTTCGATACAGCAGTTGACCCGATAATTCCGGAGCTCAGATGAAGGACAGCAATGTGATTGACTGTTTACAACGGAAAAGTGTGAGCCAGAGGTTACATCCTTCAGAAAATGGGTAGTTTTCATTAACCAGCTTCGTCACTGACTGTGGACTTATGTCCCACCTTCGTAAAATAGGCGCGTTGTGTCCTCTCTAATAACCAAATGGATGAATTTCGAATCAAAAGAACTCCTTCCCTTCTAATCTCCACAAATAATCCTCGTTAGGCCTAACCGAACTGATGGTCAACTATCTGCGAGTCATTGTTAAATGGTAAGAAAAGATTGTCGAATTCTTCAACACAGGTTGAACCCACTCGAAGACAATCCACCTAAACATCCCATTGTGAACGTAACGAGGTGGTGCTTCAACTGCAAAAATATTCCCACGGAAATGAACAAACGTATTGAATTAGAGTGCGTGCATTACACGACTATTATCACTTCCATCAATTCATTCAAAAACCCACTTTTTCTCTAATTCAAATGCTCAAATCTGTTTGAAGTGCTTCCAGGAATTTCCTTTCCATAATTACTTGCTCACATTCTCTAGCAAGACATTTCATCGGTTTGAGATAAGGCAAAGCAAGGTAGAAAGGATACTTTGATGAAATTGCCACCCGGACACATTTATTCAAGTTCAAATCTATTATTTCATAAATACTTCACGTTCGTGGAAGATATTAACAAGAATGCAGCATTCTGAAAAAGGTCTTTGTTCACGAAGAAGTGATGATTGTGTCCATATCGGTGATTCCATCATTTTAAATGAACCGTCATGAAATCCCCGTAAAAAGCAGATTTCCTTTTTCTCCATTTAGTAAGCTGCCGCTGAGAGGAGAAAGAGAAAAGATGTAAAACCACCAGATTGAATGGAGAGAATAAGGATCTGCCTCCAACAAACTTACTTTCAGATCGCCATCCAGTTCAATCGAATAAAGCATATCATTAACTGCACAAAATATAATGAAGCAGAAGTGAAGAGAGTTGATAATTTCTTAATTTATTAAAATACTGAATAAAAAAGAAATTTCAGTTGATATTGAAAATAAAAATGTCAATCAAAATTTGAAAGATGATTTAATGGGTTGAGATGTAAATATGAAATTTCAAATCATGTACATACCATTCACAAATAAATCATTGCCAACTATCGCCATATGATAGATACTAAAGTATTGGCCTGGACCGAATGAGGTCAAAGAGGTCCACTGACCACTTGCTGCCATGTCCAGCATCTCCATCTCGTTCACTTTTTCTCCCCTGCCAACAACGTAGACTCTCCCTTGGAAATAAACAGCAAGAGGATCAACACCGTGTTCTTTATTCATTGGAATGTAGGGAAGCCATTGCCACTTCTCTCCTCCTCCACCTCCTACTACACCAGACCGCCGCGTCAGCAACTCTGTGGAGCGGAGGATTAATCGGTTCTTTCCTAATCCACCAATGACCAAGACACCATAATCTGGAATATTGACGGCAGCACTGCACGATCTTTCTTCAATCATGGGTGGTAGAAGCGACCATCTAGAAGGATATAGCGACTCTTTTGCTCTTAAGACCACCAAGGGACATAATGGCTAACGGAAAAAATTAAAAATATAACTCGCCTTCCTGAAGCAGCCTCGTAAACTTCATTCGAATTACGGTTTAGAGACCTCGAACACGAGCTAGAGCCAAAGACGAAAATTTCGTTTTCAGTTGCCACGCCATGTGAGAAGCGCCTGGCTTTTATCATATCCGGGAGAGATGACACTTGACCTGTTGAGATATCCATCACGTCAACTCTTTTTGAGCCAGAACGTTTTTCACTTCGATAACCAGCCGAAAGACCCATATACTGCACACCGATAAAAACCAGTTTGTCTGACATCGGAGAATAAAAGCGTTCAGCTTTTCTCTTATTTTATGAAAAGCAAGAAATGAGAGTAACTCACTTTGAAATGCAACAACGCTCACTTGTCTTCCGAAAGGCAATTGGCATCCAATCTCCACTTCAGTACATTCCGGGTTGAGAATGCGTATCTGTAAGGTGCTTGCCTTATACTGAAGTATTGGAAGCCTTTCTTGACTTCTTAACACAAAAAATTTAATGTTTTATGCAAAATTTAAAGAAACCGAAATGAAAACCACCATACCCATTCGCACCAATGAAAGAAGAAGGCACCGAATAGGAAGCCATCGGAAGTCTTCCGTCCCTCTGCGAGGCACATCCGATATGCAAACTCTCCATTTTTATACTTCGGTTCTGCTTGAAATGCACATGAAATTTGCAAAGCGATTGGGTTTTGGCGACGAGGCACTGCACCACCCAGTAACTGAGAATTCACTGTCAATCAATGACTGAAATTGTGGGTTTGAGTATCATGAGTTTCGCCTTGAAATCACCCTAAATCATTCATGTTTGCACCAATTTGCTGAGTTAATCTATTTATAGAAGGAACAATTCCCACCTCATACGTAAAATTTGTCAAAATATTAATCGAAATAAGCATAGAATACGGTGGAGGAAGGAATAAAGAAATATCTTCTCCATTACGGGGTACATAAATAGGCAGGTAGCTGATTCTCTCTAAAATTGGCCTAACACGTAGAGCCCTCTATGTTTCATCTAATCTTTTGAAAATTTGCTATTTTGGCACCGATTCCAGATATTTTCTGTTCAATAAATCCAGAGTCTTTTCATTTTCTGCAAATACAAGTTCGAAATTTGATCCATTTGGGTAGTAGAATAAAGACTATAATCGGGAGAAGGATTATAAAAATCGCTGTAGAGGAAGATTTGGCAGAAATTTGCAGGAAGTTGTAATAACCAGAAAAGCCTCCCCAAATTGCCATAAATCCCAGAACACAATAATAATAGAATTTGCTTCAGGAAGGCAAGTTCTATTTCACTTTTCCTCACGATTTTTCATCATTCCACTGGATGGTCTTAAAGAGTGGTGGAGAAAGCATTGTCCTCTCCTTCCAGGTGGTCGCCTCTGCCACATATGATTGAAGAAAGACAGACACTGAGGTCTAGGTCATCGTTGGAGTGGGAAGGAACCAAGGGACTCTCCGGTCCAAGAAATTGCTGACGCGGTGGTCGGGTGATGAAGGAGGAGGGGCATGTGAGAAGTGACAATAGTGTTCCTTCACACCAATGAACGAAGAACACTGTGCGGATACGCTTACTGTTTATTTCCAAGGGGGAGTCTACGTTGTTGGCTTTGGAGAGCGCGTGAATGCGATGAAGATGCTAGACGTTGACGCAAGCGATTACTCAACCTCCTTGGCTTCCTTCGGTCCTCCCCAGGCAAGCTCATTTGCGTCTGTTCAATGGCGAGAGTTGGTAATCAATTGTTTTTTGGAAAGTAAACTAATGAATTGATTTTGTCACTTTTCCTTCTCATTCGATTGAATAAATCAATGAAAATTTTATTTCCAAGGTCAACCGAATATCATCTTTTCCATTCATTTTTGTTTTACTCGTATTGATCTATTATTGAAATAAACGGGGAACATTTGAATTTTTTCTGGATTACTGCCTATATTCGATTGAACTGGAAGCGACCCGAAAGTAAGTTCGTTGGAGTTAATCCCCCATTCCCTTCCTTCAATCCGGTGGCCCCCTAACTCTTTCCCCTTTATCTCCTTCCCTGGCGACAGCACGCTAAATTAGGAAAATGAAGGAAATCTTGTGAGTTCGTACTGATTGGGTTTAGACCACTCGCCTATTGAAATGATGAAATCGGTGAAATGAGCACAATCGTCACTTCTTCATAAACAAAAGCCTTTTGCAGAACGTGAATTATTTCCACTATTAAAAAATTTGAACTTAGATAAATGTGTGTGTCATCGCTTTAACAAAATATCAGTTCTATTTTGCCTTGGTATCTCTTGCCCTCAAGGTAAGTTTTGGTAGTAAAGGAAAGTTGGTTATCCGTTGTCATTTGAAAAGTCGCACTTTATTTACTTGAGGCAAAGTCGGGGTTTTGAATGAGTTGGTCGAGGTGAAGTTAATCGTGGAATCCACCTACACGAATTCAATGCTTTTGTGCTTCTTCGTAGGAGTACCTTCAAGTTTACAATGGAAAATTTGGGTGGATTGTCTTCGAGTAGGTTCAATCTGTGCTGACGAATTCGACAAACATTTGCTGTCATTGAATAATGAAGTACATGAAGTGCGTATCAGTTATAAATCTTGAGGTCCTTCCCCCATTGGCTAAATTTATTTCCTTCACAAAATTTCAACGCTAATGCGTTACTTCTCAGTCTTATGATTGGCAGCATTGACCGTTCTGCATTGGTGACGTGTATTCAACTTTGCATTTAACTGATCATATGGAATTCTTATCTTCAGTGATTCGTGGTTGTGCGAATCTCCCGGATTTTAATCACGTGAAGTTAACGAGGTTACTCCAGGAAGGCAAGTTCTCGATTCTACATCGAATCAGTGCTATCGTAGTGTGTGAATTTAATGCAGCACCAAAGCAGTCAAAGCTGACGAAGAATAGCTGAGATCATCAATCACCAAGTATAAGTCATAATTGTTGAAATACTGGTTTTCACAAAATGGAAAGAGATGGACTTTGCAGTTCGGTGTCGGTAGACTCTCCCTTGGAGATGAACAGCAAGAGGACAACAATCCTGTTTTTCATTTATTGGAGTGTAGTGAAACCATTGCCACTTCTCACCTCCACCACCTTCTACTTCACCAGACCGCCTCGTCAGCAACTCTGTGGAGCGGAGACGTAATCCGTTCCTTCCTTTTCCACCAATGACCAAGACGCCAGAATGTGGAATGTTGACGACAGCATACAGCGATCTTTCCTCAATCATGGGTGGTAGAAGCGACCATCTAGAAGGAAGTAGCAACTCCTTTGCTGTTAAGACTACCCAGTGACATAATGGCTAACGGAAAATAAAATTTAAAATATAACTCGCCTTCGTGTAGCAACCTCGCAAACTTCATTCGAATAACGCTCGGGAGAGTCCGAAAACATCTGAACGCTAAAGGCGAAAATTACATTTTCAGTTGCCATGCCAGTTGGGATGGCGTTTACGTTTATCATATCCAGTAGAGATGACACTTGACCTGTTGAGATATTCATCACGTCAACACTTTTTGAGTCAGGAATGTTTAAACCTCGCCATTCACCGAAAAAAACCAGTTTGTCTAACATCGGAGAATAAAAGCGTTCAGCACTTCTTTTATTTTATAAAAAGCAAGAAATGGGAGTAACACACTTTGAAATGCAACAATATACCCGTATCCTCTGTCCGGCAATTGGTGGCGAATCTCCGCTTCAGTACATTCCGGATTTAAGGCGTTCCCAAAACAATCAAATGTTGCAAGTCTTTCCTGAGTTCTTAACGTAAAAAGAGAGAGACATAAAATTTAACGTTTTAAGCAAAATTTAAACAAACTGAAGCGAAAACCACCATACTCAGTGGATTGCCCTTGCTCTACAGTGGAAGAAAACATCAAGGAGGAAGCGATCGGTAGTTCCTTCGCAGTCTTCCGTCCCTCTGCGAGGCACATCAGATATGCAAACTCTCCATTTTTATACTTCGATTCTGCTTTAAATGCACATAAAGTTTGCAAATTGATTGGGTTTTGGCGAGGAGGCACTGCACCACCCAGTAGCTGAGAATTCACTGTTAATCAATAGCTTCTTGGTATCGGATGACCCGAAGGAAGCTCCAAAGCAAGAGAATTGGCGAGACATTTCATGAAAAATGAAATCATCCTAAATCGTTCAAGTTTGCACCCATTTGCTAGGTATAGTAGGAACAATTCCACCTCAAAATGCTAATCGAAATAAGCAGAGAACATGGTGCACCTGGTTTTGCTTTGCTCATTCCCACTCGAATTTCGTTTCCTCCTATATGAGGCATACAGAGGGCAATTTTATTGATGTTTCATAAAATATTTTGCTAATTCACTTCGATTCCTGATTTCACTGTTTCATTTAGACCGAAATTATCAATTTGCCTTCACTTTTGTTTCATTTGTTTAGTGCAGTTTGACGGTGCGGTCCATTGAATTGGTAAGTGACCGAAAATAAGTTGGTGGGAGTCAATCCCACATTCTCCTCTCTCAATCTGGTGGCCTTCCACCTCCTTCCTATCTTTCTCTTTCCTTACTGAAATGAACACAATCACCTCAACTTCATGAACAAGGGCCTTTTGCAGAATGCTGATAGTAAATCTAAACTTAAATAAATGTTTGTGACCTTTCTTTTCAATTCCATGTAGCCTTTGTTTAATTTAACCTGATGTCGCTCTGTCATTTGAATATACTACACACGAAACACCGTGTGGTTGGGTTTACTATGGAAGATTTCGGTGGAATGCCTTCGAG
>CAADRB010000077.1:82564-109230 GCA_900708905.1 Hymenolepis diminuta
CGAGAGTTTCTTCAATTTTCTGCTGCGCCAATGCGAAAATCTATTTCACTTAATTTCTCAATCTTGATCAATTTAAATGAATAAATAAATAAATAATATTAAATCGTAAAACATTGCTTTCATCTATAATTCGCACCTCAATGCGTGAGATTTGCAATTCCTGGAAACTTCCGTGAATTCAAGATACGTTTCACATTATCAACGATCTTTTTGTGGACGGCATAGACGCACTCGTATAATGGAGGTTTGCTTAAAGGTTTAATAGTTAAATTCAATTTCACACAGAGTTTGTGAAAGATATTTTACTGATTTGTTAGTTGTGCCTCACTGGGGGCGGAATACTGCGAAGACACACCCGATCGCTTCCTCCTCGATGCCCTCTTCTTCCACTGGACCGAAAGGACTAACTTCTGAATATGTTAGTTTCTGTTTCAATTTGCTTTCAATTGCAATTTGCGTACAACGGCAGTCCTGTGTCTCTCTCCTTTTGCGTTAAGAATTCGGTAAAGTCTTGTAATATTTCTCCTCTAAATACATTAGTCTTTAAGGGAGGGAAGAGAATGGGTTGTTGTCTCAGGAAGTCGACTCTACCGCTCATGACTAAAGAAAAATGTGGTGTGCTGACGTTAACAATGCAGAATCTGGTGTCTTGGTCATCGTTGGATTGGATTGCTGACGCGGTTGTCGAGTGTAGGAGGAGAAGGCAAGAGATGGCAGTGTCGTCTCTTCACTTCAATGGATGGAGAACATTGTGGTCAACTTCTTGCTGTTTATTTCGCAGAAGGTGTCTACATTGTTGGCTTCGACATCCCTGACATCTCCCGCTGCCTCTCCCCCTCCCCCCCTCCTCCTTGGCAAACGTCTTCGTGTCGAGATTTGGCAATCAAATATTCGTGCAAGGTTTCTTAAAGATTTGACTTTTTAATTTTCCTTCCCATTCGAGTAAATAATTAATCAAATATAAATTCAAATCTTATTATTTTGCCAGTTAAATTTTGTTATTCTTTTGGATTTATTAATGAAACAACAGAGATAATTCAAGCAGTTGATTTTAGACATTGCGTTCATTTATATAAACTCGCGGTTTTATTGTTTTCTTTCTCATCTTTGACTTTATCTTCGCCTCATTTTAGTGTTTGCAGTTTGTGGTGTGTCTTGATCAAGAAAGAGATACGAACGTTACTTGGTGGGAAGCAAGTCCTGGACTTTTGTGAGGTGCTGACGATGCTTCCTTAATAAAGATGAAATCGGTGAAATGAACTCAATCATCACTTCATATTTTCTGCAAATTTGGTGTAGATATAATCATCTCGTCCTCATAGTAATGTCTGTAAACTGTCAACCTTTCCTGTGACCAGAAGCACTCCAAGGATAAACATCATGTATCGTCAAATGGCCTATTTTTATTGATCGGAAAAGCTTTGCGTACTTCAGATGAGAGTCGCAGAGACACCGCTTAGTCGGCTTTGTTATTAGCCAGTCCTGTCTGCACTGTCCAATTGCACTTTTGTAGGAAAGAAACAACAAGAACTTAGCATTTAATTTTCGTCCACTTTAAGGAATGTTACATCGTCTCCATTGACTTGAATTAATTCATATCAGACTGTAGAGACAGAATCCGCTTTTCAAAAAGAACTTCCTTTTACGTGTTTGACTGCNTTCAACGGAGGAGTATGGGCCACAGGTTACACCCTTCTGGCTTGATGAATTGGTGAACATCTTTATTTTCCATAAGTTAAAAATTACAGGCTCTGGAACGCAAAACTTCTGACTTCGTTCATAAGAATACGCCTGATCTGGAAACGACTAATTTTTGAGTGCCGATGTCCAAGTTCTCTATTTTAAAACTTCACTTCTGATTAAAAGGCGCGTAATATGTGTAATGTGAGAGCGTGTTGAAGGTGACGCATTGCACCACCCAACAACAGAGAAAGCACCAGCAGTCTATGAAAGAAAATTGGCTTTTGAGTAGCACAAAATTATAATTATTCAAGTCCGCTCTCATTCACTAAGTGCACGTATCAATGGAGTTGGAGTGAGGATTGTTCCTACTATAAATAGATTAACTTGGCAAATGAGTGCAAACTTGAATGATTCTGTGGTGATTTCAAGGTTGAACTCATGATAAGCAAAACCACAATTTCAGCAATTGATTGACCGTGAATTCTCAGTTACTGGGTGGTGCAGTGCCTCGTTGACAAAACCCAATCACTTTGCAGACTTTCTGTGCATTTTAAGCAAAACCGAAGTATAAAAACGTAGAGTTTGCATATCGAATTCACAAAACAGTCGTCGGCAGATCAAACGCAGTCCGATGGACAACCTTGAAATTATCAATCCAGACACAAATTCGGAATACTTTTCACGCTTCCACGAAATGTGCTTACGACGAGAACGCCTCGATATTTTCATTAACGTGAGTCAGCAAATTGAATAAATTTTGACTCTCCCAATTAGACTAAGGAAGGTGAGGAGGTGGGTGCACACCTCATCGTTCTTTCTGCCTGTTACCCTGCATTCGGGAAATATTTGAGTGGCAATGACACTGTCCATGTCCGATTGTCGAGGTTTCCCTATGAGTGAGCTGGTTACAATTTGCTGAGCTTTATTCTTTTAATAGAGTTGTTAATGCAGCCGTGGAATATGCATATGGTGGCATAGAAAATATATCACCAGAAGTCGCCCTCAGGTCACATCTTCTGGCACACAACCTCCAAAACAAAGCCCTTGTGGATGGGTGCACAAAGTTTTTGTGTGCCAGGTGAGTGGTGAATTGAAGAGGCCAAAATCGTCGGCATTGTTTAGAGGATAAAATGATTCAGTTGTCACGAAGCTGGCCACTTCCTAGCATTTACCATGTTGTGAAGAAGTGACAGTCTACCCATCGAGGAATCCATCAAATCAAATCTACTTGACCAGGAGTTATCTCTACCCTCCTCCCAACCGCCGATAAATATGATTTTGCCTAAAATCAGAAGATAATATCATTCATTATTCCCCCATTTTAATGGAAAAACGGAGGAACCTTAAACTGAATCGGATAAGAAAAGTATAAGTTCCATTTGTCAAGGTGATATTGTGCTTCCGCATATCGCAATAGCATCGCTGCTACTGGCTTTGTATTAATGCGTCACCAAAGTTGGTATGATGCGATGGAATTCAAAATGAAGTGGGATGGTTATAGATAAAAGGAGAATGCCCGGCGGTTACTCGCTTTCGTGGCAACCGAAAACAAAATTTGGGTATTTATTGATAGGATGGTGCTGGATTCACCCGGTGTTTATTAGAGTGAAGTTTACGAGGCTGCTTCAGGAAGGCAAGTTCTATTTCACATTTCCTTTTGGCTTGTCATCATTCCACTGGATGGTCTTAAAGAGTGGTGGAGAAAGAATTTTCCTCCCCTTCCAGGTGGTTGCCTCTGCAACACATGATTGAAGAAAGAAGGTAGAATGTTGTTGTCAACATTCCAGACACTGGGATCTTGGTCGTCGGTAGAGTGAGAAGGTACCAAGCGCATCTCTGCCCCACGGAATTGCAGACGCGGTGGTCGGGTGTGGCAGGTACACCTCTAGTAACATAATTAAACTTCTCCAAATTCGCAACCTGAAAAGCGCTTGCTGTGAGTGTGCAGTAGTAACAGGAAATGTAAGATGAATGCGGGAGACGTCATTAACTAGTCTCGGAAAGATGAATAATGTGAAGGGCATACATGTCAACTGGTTCAATAGGAGAAGCCTTCCATAAGATGAGAAGCAGAGCCCCTAAATTTTGCTTCACCTTATTTGTCCAGATGTCCATATTCACACTTCACAATGAATTTGTTGAAAAAAAATTGAAGCCCTGAAATTGTCAACCCTGACACCACTTCCGTGGAATGTATGCTCGACGAGAACGCCTCGACATTTTCATTCACGTGAGTGGACAAATTTGAGAAAACTTAATTTCTCGTCACTAGGCTGCGAAAAGAGAGGAGGTGGGTGCCCAACCCATGGTGCTCCCAGTCTCTTTCCCTGTCTTCTGGCAACATTTGAGTGACAATGACGTTGTCCACGTCCAATTGTCGAGGTTTCTCCATGAGTGAGCTGATTGAAATTTGCCGAACTTTATGCTTTTGATGAAGTACTTAATGCTGCCGTGGAATATGCATATGGCGAGATAGAAAATATATCACCAGAAGCCGCCCTCAGATTATACCTTCTGGCACACAACCTTCAAAATAAGACCTTCGTGCACGAAGTTTATGTGCGTCAGGTGAGTGGTGAACTGAAGTAACTAAAAGTGTCTGAATTGCTTGAATGACAATTGAATGACAAAATTGATTGATGGAATATGTAAGGATTGAGGAGACAAATGTGAGTGAAGTTTGGTCAGCAGCCAACGCGACAGCCAACGAAGTTCTGATTGAGGTGTGTGCACTCCTGGTGGCAATGAATTGGGAGATGTTTAGAACGTCTCGACTCATCCATGTGAATACGGAGATAGAAGGCATGATGTGCCTCCTTCATTGTCCTCGGATTGCACAGGAGTCAGCGACATCGAAAGTGAAGGCCCTGTTAGAGTGGAGGAATGCGTCGAGAGATGACTTGGCACGAACAGCTCGCACAACTGCATTCAAAGACATGGTCTCACTTCCTGAAATTCAAGATACTCCTGACCTTATCGCTGATCTCTTTGCGGAGGACATGACATAACTGTAGAATGGACAGGAGATGGGGTGAGAGTGAGAGAATGAGAATGAATGGAATGAGAGAGATCGAGGGAGGTGAAGAAATAGGATGCTCCAATGAAAGACTAGTGAGTGGACTGTCGGAGGTGTGAGAAGAACTACTGGCGCTTAGGTCATTCAGTCGATTAGTTGGGAGTGAGAGGAGATATGGAGTGGTGAAGGAACGAATAGCTTGAGCACATTAATGTCACTCTCCCGACTAATGCTACTCGTATCTCCGTGAATCTTGTTATATCTCGTTTACGTGTATCTCATCACTTTCACCTGGAAGACAATGAGGATCGCACAGTAGAGGTGAAAAATGGATTTGATTATGAGGCGGGTAAACTTCAACGTCAAGGGAGTACTCGATATTCGGATCATGGTCACCGCTTCGCGATATTTCCGTGTCTTCGACGGGAGTCCATTCATCTGCAGAACAGAAGAAGACGAAAAGAAACAATTACATTCTGTAGTATTAAATTTGAATAGAGATTCTTGTGGGTCAACGTACCACCGCGTTGCCATTTAGCGCAATTACCTGTGGGAATCATCATGAGTTTATTTAATCACCTGCTCCGTTAACACCAAAAGCTCTTTTAAAAGCATCATATGCATACTTAATTTCGCTATTCTGGAGAAGGTAGACTTTGGGAGTCCGATGCCAAACGATTCTCCAGGATTCGGCTTAACCAATTGCATTGTAGTGGATCCTTTTACAGAGTCACCAGTTTGTAGTGGTAGAGCTAATGGCTAACAGTATATTAAGGAAGAGGACACCAAGGATTGCGTAGACAGGATGTATTGAACAAAACTCGGTACAAAGTCTCAAGGGAACGTAGGGGCTTGGAGGAGCAGGCTAGAGCAACGGGAGTGCGTTTTTGAGCAAGTGGGGTTCCTGTGTATATGTGTGTGTCTCAGGGAAGGCTCTTTTATCATCGACACTTTGGGTGAGGACACGCATAAAGACATAACTGTATGCGTGTTTTGATTGGTCGGTACGATTGTGGGGGAGGGACAGGCCAGTGCAGACAGGACTGATTAATAACAAAGCTAATTTTTCCGATCGATGAAAAGTAGTCCAGTTGAGGACACACGGTGTTTGTCTATGAAGTGCTTGGGTCACAGGAAAGGGTAAAAATTTACAGACATAATTACAAGAAAAGATATTTAAATTTGTGAGGAATAGGAATAATATAAGATTAATATTTCTGTGAGATGGGATTCATCCTTCAGCATCCATCCTCTGTATGACGGTGCGCAATATTTTCTACTGGCAGATCGATGAAGAAGTAGTTTGTGGGTCGTCGTAGTGGTACTTTTACTTCCTAGTGGATTTCAAGTACTCCGCGGCCACATTTCTGTGCTTCCATGACTTCTCTGCTCTCCATTACTAAAATAGAAAATAGCACAGATGAAAGAGCACTAGGTTGCCCATTCGCTTCTGCTCCCAGTGAATCATATGGAAAAAAGCGATCTCAAATGTCAGAGCCATATCATTTTCCCTTATGAAAACTGAACAAAGCGCTTATTGATTCCATCCAGCTTTCCACATCCACAATTGACCCATGGAAGCTGATCTGATATAAACTTAGGGCAGTTGCGATAATGTTGAAGCTTTGTCGAAGTTTTAATATGTTTAAAATATTTTATCTTTTTACGTGATTAAATCATTCATGAATTCACATTCTGCCAAGAGGATTCAACATCCCCTTCAATGCAAATGTAAACAAAATGTTTGTAAATGCAGCCCGTTATTCAAATGTGCATTGACGACAAGCACAATACTTTGGTGCTACAATTCAAATTGAACAGCTGTAAATAAATAAATACAAAACAAATCCAAAGATGGTGCGTGGAGAGGGTTTATTGACCACTTCATTTTTTATGTGAGTTAACATTGATATTTTCATATAAAGAAAGTTACTAACTAAGAGAAATGGTGAATACTTTTCTTCTCCGATATCAGACAAACTCGTTTTCATCGGTGGTTGGCGAAGTGAAAACAATCCTGGCTCAAGAAGAGTTGACCTGATGCATAATTCAACAGGTCAAGTGTCATCTCTTCCGGATATGTAAAGGACAGGCGCACCCCAGTTGGCGTGGAATAATGAATGATATTATCTTCTGATTTTAGGCAAAATCATATTTATCGGCGGTTGGGAGGAGGGTAGAGATAACCCCCGTTAAAGTAGAGTTGATTTGATGGATCCCTCGATGGGTAGACTGTCACCTTTTCCCAAAATTTTAAATGCTAGGAAGTGGCCAGCTTCCGTGACAACTGAAAACGACATTTTTGTGTTTAGCGATGGGATGGTGTTGGACTCTCCGGGCATTTATTCCAGTGAAGTTTACGAGGCTGTTTCAGGAAGGCGAGTTCCTTTTCAATTTTCCTAAGCGTTATTCATCGTACCACTGGGTGGTCTTTAAGAGAAAGTGAGATAGAGAGTTGTTGCCTCCTTCCAGATTGTCGCCTCTTACGCCCAAGAAAGATGAAGATTGTGTGCTGCTGTCAGCATAGCAAACTCCGGCGTATTGGTTATTGATGTAATTGGAAGGGACCAAGGGGGTCTCCGCTCCACAGAGTTGATGACACAGTTGGCGGGTGAAGGAGGAGTTGGAGGAGGCGAGAAGTGGCAATGGCGTTCCTTCTCTTCAATGAATGAAGAACACGGTGGTGATATCCTCACTGCTTGTTTCCAAGGGAGAGTATACGTAGTTGGCTGTGGAGAATACGTGGACGCGATGGAGATGCTAGACGTGGCAGCAGACGATCAGTGGACCTCCTGGACCTCTAATGGTTGGTCTCCTTGCCAACCCCTTCGCGTTGGCTCAATGACGAGTGTTGACAATTTATTATTTATTGCAGTTTATTTAAATTAATTATTTTTTAATTTCGCATCTTGTTTTAATGCTTCCCTTTTAAAGAAAAATCCATTTACATCGCTTTTGTTTTGTCTTGAATAGCGCAGATTATGATTTATCTTCTGTTTATTCGATTGAACTTGAAAGCGGCACGAAAGTAGGTTCGTGGGAGTTAAGCTCATATTCTCCTTCAATTCTCCTCTAGCCTCCACATCTTACTATTTCTCTCATTTCATAGCGTCGGAACACCAAATTAGGGGAAATGAAGGAAATCTGAAAAGATAGTACTTACATGTTGTTGACGACGATTCTATAGAAATGATGAAATCACTGAAATAATTACAATCATCTCAACAAAAGCAAAAGCAACAAAGAACGAAATTCTGATTGGTGCATGTACCCCTGGTGGCGAAAAGCTGGGAGACTCGACTCTTCCATGTGAATACGGAGATAGAAGGCACGATGAGCCTCCTTGGTTGTCCTCGGATTGCACAGGTGTCAGCGACATCGAAAGTGAAGGCCCTGTTAGTGTGGAGGAATGTGTCGAGAGATGACTTGGCACGAACAGCTCGCACAACTGCATCTGGAGACATGGTCTCACTTTCTGGAATTCAAGATACGTCAAACCTTTTCTCAGATCTCTTTGCGGAGGACATAGACATTCCCGCAGTGTGGAGGTTTGTTTAAGTGCCTGGAAATTTGACTTCAATTCCAAACACAGTGGTCGAGTTTATGAAATATATTTTATTGATTTGTAGGAGATGCCTCGTAGAGGGACAAAAGACCGAGAAGAATCAACCGATCACTTCCTCCTTGATGCCTCCTTCTTCCACTGAAGCGAATGGATATTCCTCTGAGTATTGTGGTTTTCGTTTCAGTGTGTTTTCATTTTTCATACATATGCCGTCAACATTCCAGACTCTGGCGTCTTGGTCATCGGCGGGACTGGAAGGAACAAATTACCTCTCCGCTCCACGGAATTGCTGACGCAGTGGTGGGGCGAAGGAGGAGGTGGAGGAAGTGCGAATTGGCAGTGGCGTCCCTTCCCTCCAATGAATGACTCTCTCCCTGCTATTCCACTCTCTGTTTATTTTCAAGGGAGAGTCTACATTGTTGGCCGCAGAGAGTGTGTGGACAAGATGGAGATGGAGATGGAGAGATGGCAGCAGGCGGTCAGTGGACCATCTTGACCACTTTTGGTCCTTACATTGGCAAGCGACTTTATGCTGAATCAATGGCGAGCGTTGGCAATGAATTATTTATGTTGAGTTAGTTATTGAAATGATTTTATTAATTCTCCTTCTCATTTGATTAAATAGTCCATGTTTAATTATCAAGATTATATAAAATAATGTTTTTTTTTCACTCTTTTTGATTAATTTGTGAACTTCTTTGTTAATTCACTTGAACTCAGGATTTTATTGCTTCCTTTTAGCAAAAGAAATTAACACGCTTCACATTTGCTTCATCCACTGCAGATACCGATTCGCAAATCTGTTCGACAAAACTGGAAGGCGACCCGAATGTAAGTTTGTAGGAGGCAAGACCTGACTCCCTCCTTTCAGACTGGTAGCTTTGACATATTTTCTCTCTTTTTCCTACCTTAGCGACGGCTTGGTATATGGAGAAATAGGAAATTCATTGTTTTCGAGGAGTTGACGACGGTTCATTTAAAATGAGGAAATCACTGAAATAAAGTCAGTCGTCTTTTCTTCATGAACGAAGGTCTTGGCAGAGTGCTGGCTTCCTATTAATATTTTCGAATATAGCAAATTATTCATTTTGTGTTTTCTTTATAACAAAATATCAGTTCTCTTTTGCTTCCGCTTATCTCATCCTCACATTAAGTGAAGTTGCTTATTCTTTGCCCTTTGATTGAGAAAACAACTCATTTCGAGCCTAATTTGGAAGGAGGAAATGATAATTAATTCCTGGAAGTACTTCAAATAGACTCGAACATTTTACTTAAAGAAAAAGTGGGTTTTTGAATGAATTGATGGAAATGGGAATAGTCGTGTAATGCACGCACTCTAATTCAATACTTTTGTTCATTTCCGTGGGAATATTTTGCAATTGAAGCACGAACTCGTTAAGTTTACAATGGGATGTTTAGGTGGATTGACTTCGGGTAGGTTCAACCTGTGTTGAAGAGTTCGACAAGCATTTCTTACCATTTAACAATGACTCCCAGATAATTGACCATCAGTTGGGTTAGGTCTGGCGAGGATTATTTGTGGAGATTAGAAGGGAAGGAGTTATTTTGATTCGGTATTCATCAATGTGAATGTTAGCGAGAAAACGACGCGGCGTATTTTACAAACGTGACGTATAAGTTCACAGTCATTTAGTAATTTGGGAAGATGATGAAGTGGTAAGAGGGGACAGTTGGGCTGAGATGATTTTTGATAAAATTTCTGCTCCCGTCTGAAGACCGAGTGCATATCGACGTTCGTGAAAGAAAACGAAATGCGCATCAGTAATGAATCTCATCGTCCTTCTGCCGTTGAGTAAACTTATTTCATTAGCAAAGGGTCATTGTTGAAGTGTTATCCTCTTCACGAATTTGATTTGCCTGTCACTTTTATGATTCCCTGCAATTGACCGATTCTTTCTTGGTGCAATATTTTCAACTTTGCGTTTTACTTTCCCTACTAAAATTATTTGAGTAAAACTGCTCAATGTGTATTTACTCAGTGTATCTGATAAATGAAAGTTATTTCAAATTTGTGAGGATTCTGTTGTCTATAATTGGAGACTTCTTTGTTGAATTCTGCATTGACTAGCTTACATTGAGAAATATCGCAAACGCTCTTTACAAATGTTCGAGTCCTTCGCTGTACTCCCGCGTCTAAAGTGCTCAAAGCTAGTCTTTTCTGCTTAAGAAAGTCAAACGAATCTCTCTCCCATTCACACACGCTCACACTTTGTCGTTATCTCTTGTTTAGCTGCTACCTATAGTTCTAGCTTCTGGTCCTGTCCATTAGTTCCACAATTTGGTCACCCTTCAACTTATAATTCCCCGATTGTTGGTCCTACAAAGTGGAGCAATTCTGGTTCATGATGATTTGCCTGTAATAAAATGTAATTTGGCTTATGCTTTTTAAATTCACTTCGTCCAAGAGTTCAATTACCCTCCAAAACTCTGAGGTAGACCTCCAGGACCTTAAATAACTTTCAAAAACTTCTCAACGTGAGAGGGGCTTGATGCAAGCATACAGTAGAGACAGGAAATGTAAGAGAGATTTAACAGACTATGTCACCACCAGTGCTTTGTTAAATAGGGGACGAAGAGTTTACTTCGAAATGCGGGAGAGATTCAATGATAAGGAGATCTTGTTGATTTCACTTTTAAATGAAGGTTTAGTTATGTCTCAGTAAACCGTACATCTTGCAGAATGTCTAACTTAGACTATCGTCAACCAAAGAGAAACAAAATTCTCTCAAGTTGGAAATCGAAGGCATTGTAAACTAAGACAAGTTTGCATAAGCTGCTGAGAAGGAAGTGGAAGTAAACTTTACTCTCTCTTTTTTTATCCTTTCGTTTTCATGGGTATCTCTACCACATTTAATATTTTTTCTAACCATTGACATTTGGGATCCTCCATGGACTCTCCACCTATATCTACTGAATCTGCGGAAGCAGGGGTTTCACTGGCAACGGAATCATTCAACCCATTCTGAGTTGGAATAAACTTGGTCATGCTCTTGGCGCTTGTGTCTCAGTCTTACCCTTCTGCATCATCACTCAAGTGAATTGATGGTAAAATAGAAATGGGCTAGGAGCAGGTCAAAAGACACAAAACAAGACGCAAAGTGGTATTGACTCTGAAGGATAGTCACAAGGGTACAGACAAATTAATTTCGAGCAACCAAATGCTCTTTAATCTGTGTTATTTCCTATTTTAGTAATGGAGAGCAGAGAAGTCATGGAAGCACAGAAATGTGGCCGCGGAGTACTTGAAATCTGGTAGGAAGCAAAAGTACCACTACGACCCACAAGCAACTTCATTGATCTGCCAGGAGAACATATTGCGTACTGTCACAGAGAGGATGGATTCAATTGGTTAAGCCGAATCCTGGAGGATCATTTGACATCGGATTCTCAAAAGTCTACCTTCTCCAGAATAGCGAAATTAAGTATGCGATAAGGTCAGACGTATCTTGAATTCCAGTAAGTGAGACTATGTTTCTGAATGCAGTTGTGCAAGCTGTTCGTGCTACGTCATCTCTCGATGCATTCCTCCACTCTAACAAGGCCTTCACTTTCGATGTCGCTGAATCCTGTGCCATCCGAGGACAACGAAGGAGGCTCATTATGCCTTTTATCTCCGCATTCATATGGAAGAGTGGAAATATCCTAAACATCTCCCAGTCATCGCCACCAGGGATGCACAAACCCCAATTGCTGACCAGACTTCACTTACATTTGTCTCCTCAATCCTTACATATTCCATCAATCAATTTTGTCATTCAATTGTCATTCAAGCAATTCAGACACGTTTAGTTACTTCAGTTCACCACTCACCTGGCGCACAAAAACTTCATGCATGCATTCACGAGGGCCTTATTTTGGAGGTTGTGTGCCAGAAGGTATAATCTGAGGGCGGCTTCTGGTGATATATTTTCTATCTCGCCATATGCATATTCCACGGCAGCATTAAGTACTTCATCAAAAGCATAAAGTTCGGCAAATTTCAATCAGCTCACTCATGGAGAAGCCTCGACAATTGGACGTGGAAAACGTCATTGCTACTCAAATGTTGCCGGAATACAGGGAAAGAGGCTGATAGGACCACGAGGTGGGCACCCACCTCCTCACCCTCCGCAGCCTATTGACGAGAAATTAAATTTTCTCAAATTTGTCCACTCACATGAATGAAAATGTCGAGGCATTCTCGTCGAGCACGCATTCCACGGAAGTGCGAAAAGCATTCCGAGATGGTGTCAGGGTTGACAATTTCAAGGCTGTTCATCAGGTTGCGCATGGTCTGTGACGTCGATTATGTGAATTGCGATGTGCAAATTCTCCATTTTCAAATTTCAATTCTGCTCGAAAGGCACGTAAAAGAAGCAATGTGATTGGGTATTGATGATGGGGCACTGTACCAACCACCAACAAAGAAATCACCATCAGGGAATAGTCGAAATTGCGTCCTTGAATATCGCGAATTTAACCTTGAAAGCACCTTAAAGACGTTTGATTTTTTCTCCTTCACATCTATTATTGTAATAATTCCTCCCTCCTGGCTGCTTGCTACTTAACCGTCAACCATTTCACACGTCGTTACAGATGCGTAACATTATTTCTCGACATTTGTTCCGAGTGACACGACCAATGGAAATTGTAACCAATTGCTAACTGCACAAATACGAGTTTTCACACAGGCTGGCAAAGCTTCGTAGTCATAATAACGCATTTACTGATGGGTGTGACCTGTGGCTCATACTTCTCCGTTGTAAGCAGTCAACCACGTTATAGAAAGTTTTTTTTGAAAGTAGACTGTGTTTTCACAGTCTGATATGAATTCATTCAAGTTTATTCAAGACGATGGGTGTGACCGTGCTCTGACTAAGACCAATCGCTCCTCTCCATTGTGTGATGCCTCTTCGACCCAATGGCCAATCAATTAACTCGCCTGGCTGGACTAAAACTGGATAAAAATAAAGGAAAAAAGTTGACAATGTGGAATGGAGGGTTGAGTTAATTAAAGTAAATAAATGAATCTGGCTTCTCTTCATTAAGTGTTAGGTTCATCAGATCATTAACCTTCCACTGAGTGATCTTCGTTGGGAGTGTCATGTTATTTTGTTCATCAATTTCAATTTGTTGATTTTGATCCAACGATTCCTCACCGAGTGAAGTGGATTTCATTCCTATTATCCCGGCGAAACTAACTGAGATCGTAAAATGAAATAATTTATGACACTCATAATGAAAAGTTGGAAACTCTCCGAACTTGGTGACTCCTTAAGAGAAGATTGAAACTTTGATGCTAAAGGTTTAGAGATGCTGCAACATTAGAATCACTTTAAGGTCGGCTCATGTGTTTTCGGGTGGAGTAGAGTGCACAAATGTGGAATTGAGTATACTCACTATTCCAAAATTACTATTCAACTCTACAATCCTCTCTTGAGCACTGAAGAGACGTAAGTGAACGAGGAGGAAAGGAGGAAAGGGTGGGCAGAGAAACTGGCTGGTAAAGAAAGCGAAGGGAACAAGCGCCATCTCTGGGCGAGTGGAACACGGGTTGTGATAAGAAGGTCGAATTAGGATACGCTAAGAGGGAGATTACTGGATTGCTCTCTTTGTTCGTCACACAAGAAGTCAATAAAACACTAATCACTTAGCAACTGGTGCAGCATTGAATTGACCATTTTGTGATAAGAGATTCACTGGGTGACATTAAGAATCAAGAATTAGCTCCTAGTTTCATGGATGCGATTTTGTCCACCATGATCAGGTTTGGTCGACCGGATGATCTGATTACTGGATGGCAATGTCACCTCCATTCAGTTCTATTATTTTGCATTCAAGAACTGGTAGAGGAAACTAATAATGACAATCTAAACAATCTTGGTTTACATATTAAGCGAATTAAATTTTATTATGGAAGGCAATGTAATTGCGTCATCGAGTTCATAAAATTGGTTATGTCCTCAATAACGTACTTCTTCATGAAAACGTGCAAGTTGAAGCATTCAGTTCTGCTGTCTTGGTGATTGTGGATATGTTCATAAACAACAAACTGGTTTACGGTGTCTATCCGTTGATTCTTGGAATTCTCAATGGACTCTTCACCTACATCTACAGAATCTCCGAAAGCGGATGTTTCAATGTCAACGGAGTCATTTAGCCCATTTTGAGTTGGAACAGACCTGGTCATGCCCTTGACGCCTGTGTCTCAGTCTTACCCTTCTGCATCATCATTCAGGTCAACTACTTAAAAGAATGTCATTAGAGTACCGATGACAGAATAGAAATCGACTAAGAGCGGGTTAACTGAAACAAAACCAGATGCAAAGTGGTGTTACCTCTGAGAGTTAGTCACAAGGGTAATGACCAATTAATATTTGAATAAATAAAAGCCTTATAAGATGCGTAAAGAAGCTCGTTAAAAGTCTTTAGGGAGGGCATGATCATTTCAATTGTTTCCTGATGGTATAAGGATGGAAAGAGATAATATTGCAGATGATTGTGGATGATTGACCCTCATCGGGCAGAGAGCTCTAATGAGGGTCAATCGATCAATCGGGAGACCCCCGACTCTGAAACGGGCTCCGAATTGGCGCGTTCGGCCAAATTCTGCAACAGTGTCGTGTGGTAACCACCATCGTCACCATTTTGATCTTTATTCACACATCTCTCATTTTATTGTTTTCCGCATTGATGAGGTTGTTTAAGGTAAGCGCCTTTACCTCTTTCGACTGCACTGAACGTGAATAGAATCTTCTTTTTTACCTCCTAAAAATGAGTCACTTGATGTGTCTAAAAGGAATTTCTGGGTGAAAGTTGATCCCTTCTTTAAAATATCGTTGATTAAGAGGTTAGGGTACATCGAGTTCCCTTGCAAGATTGAGAGTTTAAATGGTAGGAACCGCCTTGCATTTGCAATTACTCAATGTAACAAAATTAAAGGCTCTCTTCGAAGAAAGGATCAAGAAACCTCCTTCTAATAGTTAATCATTTGTTGGGTCAAGCGAAGAAAGAATGTGCCTTTCAATGTACAACCGATTGATGCAGCCAACAAGAATCCCCCATCGGTGGATATTTCGCCTTGTCGAATGCTCTTCGACTGACAACTTGAAAGTATTTTGGAGTTTCTGTAGTGAATGCTGGGTAGTTAAGTATGGTTACTGCTTTCCGATTATATCCACATCAAATTCTCGTATACTCTTGAGGATTAACTGCATCTAATTCGGGAACAGTCCACATCGAGTTTATCTGACTGATGGACAAATAGATGTCGATAATTAGATGGTTGGAAGGAAAGTTCACTGCATTAACCGGTGGAAGCAAATCTTTATTCATTGAATTGAGTTTGCGAAGGTGGATTTCACGATTATTCTCACTTCCACCACTTCATGCAGATACCGCACTTTGTCTCACATTTATAAAGCGCGACTTTCAAATATCTATTTCAAGAGTTTTTAGGAATTTGCTTCCAAATTAGTCTGGAAATTTATTATTTGCCAAGTCAAATGACAGAGAATGACCAACTGCTCCTTTTTGGCAAAACCTAATAGAACTACTATTTTGTTGAAAATGTCACTCGCACACATTTATTCAAATTTAAACTCATAAACTCATTTTTAGGAAATCAACACTCTTCAAAAGGGCTTTGTTCATGAAGAAGTGATGACTGAGTTCATTTCATCGATTTCAAGTTTTGAAGTGAAACGTCGTCAACACACCGCCAATGCAAGTGTTCGAGAAGTCCTCCATTTGTCGCACTGTCGTGAGCTGTCGCTAAAGAAGGAGAAAGAGGGAAAAGATGTGTAAGTATATTAGATTGGAAGAAGAAAAAATGCGTTTGCTTCCCACTAACTTACTCTCGGGTCTCTTTCCTGTTCAATGGAATAAGCAGACCAAGACGCCAAAGTTTGTAATGTTGGCATTAACACACCACATTCTTTCTTCTGTGAAGGGAGGTAGAGTCGACTACCTGAGACATCAACTAGCTCTCTATCTACCTCTATTCCTCCCTCTTAAAGACTAATGCAAATTTCAACGCCCCAGTTATTTAGAGGTGCAAATATTGGAAGTCTTTCCCGACTTCTCAACACAAGAATGGCTCATACTTTTCTCCTGCAAACAATCAATCACGTTAAATTGAGTGCTTTTCAAGAAGTTGATTGTGCATTCACAACCTGATATGAAATAATTCAAGTTCATTCGAGACGATGGGAGTGGTCGTGCTCCGACTTCTTGACACAAGAATGAGAGAGACATAGAATTTGACATTTAATGCTAAATGAGAACTGGCTATAGAAGAAGCATTTGAACAAACCTCCATTCTACGAGCACATCTTTGCCCTCCAAAAAGAGATCGTTGATAAGGTCAGACGTGTCTTGAATTTCCTGAAGTGACGCTATGTCCCTGATTGTAATTGTGTGAATCTCAGGCGGTTAGGTGGGAAATAAAGCAGAAGGGAAAGTTTTACAGTTAAATGTTGATTAATTAATTAATTAATTATTTATTTATTATGATTAAGATTGAGAAACCACAGAGTAACACAAACTGATAAGTTAAGAAGTTCGCTCGCCCAACTTGACGGTTAAATTGCAATCGAATGTTCTCGAAAGCTTATGGATTGGAGTTGAAAAGCTAAAGAGACCCTAACCGCTTGCATAAAATGGGAGAAGGATTGAGATAGTTGAAACTGTAAAACCCGCAAAAGGCGTGGTATCTCATTCCTTCATAAGGATCATTGAGGTGCCTTATTTTAACAAGGACGGTTGAGCATCACTTTGAGGATTTTTGAGAATAAAATTGCTCTTCCAAACTCGACAAATGTCATTCACAGAAAAGAGAAAGGAACAAATACGGTGGCAAAAGTTGCAGTGGGTAAGTCTCAGGAGAAAAGTGGAGCTTTGTAACCAGCCAACTGAAATAATTTCAGGTGTCTGAATAGACCTAGTTGTGGATGTGATGTGCAACGCCGTGGTAGGTGGAAACAGGAATTTCCATTCTAATTATTGCAGAATGGAATTGATTCATGTCGTCTCTTTCTGTTCTGCAGATGAATTAACTCTCGACGAAGGGACGAACATGTCGAGAAGTGGTCGCCATGATCCGAAGATCAAGTCTAAATTAAACTCGAAACATGTTATTTGCCCAATCAAATGACAACGATCGACCAATTGCACCTTTGCGGCAAAACATAATGTCAGGTTCGGAGGTACCAAAACAAAGTGGAACTGATATTTTATTGAAAACAACTCCCACACATTCGTTGTATAATTTCATCTTTTCATTTGAATCGTTGTCAAAATCACTTAAGTACCATCATTCCAGATTTCCTTCGTTTGTTCTAATTTGGTGTTCCGTCGATGGGGAAAGGTAAAGAGACAAGAGAGGTAGAAGGCCGCTAGATTTAGAGAAGAGAATGTGGGATTGACTTCCACCAATTTATTTTCCGGTCACTTTCCAATTCAATGGAGCGCACAGGCAAATTGCAGTAAACAAATGAAACAAAAGTGAAGGCAAGTTGATGCTTTCTCTCTGTAGAGTGGAGAAAAACATGGTTTCTTCCAATTCCACTAATGACCAATACGGTGGGGCCTGCGATATTAAGAGCAGTACACAGCCTTCTCTCTTCTGGTATGGGTGGAAGAGACGAACATCTGGAAGGAGACCATAACTCTCCCTCCCTCCCTCACTCACTCTATCACTGTACCTAAAGACCACCCAGTGGTATGATGCATAGCGCTTAAGACACTTAAAGGAAAATTACCTTCAGTTGCCACGAAACGGGTGACCGCCTAGCATTTACCATATCCAGAATAATTGACATTCGACCCGTCAAGGGATTCATTGAATCAACTCTACTTGATCAGCGATTGTCTCCACCCTCCTTCCTACCACTGATGAAAACAACGTCAGTCATCACTAGTTCTCTTATTTAATGGAAAACAAAGATCCAAGTGGGACTCACTTTGGAATGAAAAAACACGTCAACATATTCTATCAGGCAGTTTGAGTTCAGTCTCCAAATCGGAACATTCCGCGTTGAAAATAATCACAACTGCGTTGCCACTTTCAAATCTACGTGTAGCGTGTCGTTCCCGCCGAAGTGACACCATATTTCCGTTTCGAATTATTCGAAAAGTGAAGGGTTCATCTCCTCTCTACGCATTCCTCCACGCTTAACGTGCCTCCATTTCGTTGTATCCCACTACTGTGGTTCCGGTGATATGCAAACTCTCAATTTTAAATTCGGTTTAAAAGACGTGTAAGATGTGCAGTGCAACCGTGTTTTGAAGGTGAGGCATAACAGCACCAATCAACGGGGCAGAAACCTTCAATCAATAGTGGAAATTGTGACTTTGAGTTGCACAAATTTAACTTTAAAATCAACTAAAAATAATCACCCCAGTCAGCTCGGCTTTACTGTCTGATTCTGTGAACGAAGTAATGAAAATGGAAACAGACAGCGGAAATGAACCAGTTTTCATGATACATAAGTAATCTCTGTAAACTTTCAACCTTTCCTGTGACCACAAGCACTCCAAGGATAAACATCGTGTGTCCTCAACTGGCCTATTTTCATTGATCGGAAAAGATTTGTGTACCTCTGATGATAGCCGCAGAGACACCGCTTAGTCGGCTACATTATTAGCCAGTCCCGTTTGCACTGTCACTTCCTTTTCCTACAATCGTCCCGTCTAATCAAAGCACAGATACACTTATGTCCTTCTGCACGTCCTCATCCAAGTGATGATCATATATAGACTTCCACTACACACACACAGAGGGGACCCTAGCTCGTCAGACACAACTCCGTTTGCTCAATCCTTCTCCTCCAATTCCCTACTTTTCCTTGAGACTTACTTTCGAGTCGCCATCCAGTTCAATCCAATAAAGATAAAGATAATCTGCACAAAATATGATGAAGCAGAAGTGAAGAGAGTTGATAATTTCTTAATTTATTAAAACACTGAACAAAAAATCAAATTCAGTTGACCTTGAAAATGAAAGTATCAATTAAAATTTGAATAATAATTTAATGTGTTGAGATGGAAAATATAAAATTTCAAATCATCTACTAACATTTCACAAATAATTCATTGCCAACTCTCGCCATAGAATGGATTGTAAACGTTGGTCTGGTGAATGACTGGAGAAGGTTAAGGAGATCCACTGACTGCCTGCTGCCACATCCAGCATCTCCATCTCGTTCATGAATTCCCAATGGCCAACAACGTAGACTCTCCCTTGGAAATAAACTGCAAGAGGAAAACCACCGTATTCTTTATTCATTGGAGGGAAGGGAAGCCACTGCCACTTTTCACCTCCACTTGCTACTTCAGCAGACTGCCCCGTCAGTAATTCTGTAGAGCGGAGAGGTGAACCGTTCCTTCCAATTCCACCGATGAACAAGATGCCAGAATCTGGAATATTGACGGCAGCACACCGCGTGCTTTCTTCAAACATGGGTGGTAGAAGCGACCATCTGGAATGAGGCAGCAACTCTTTCACTCTCTTAAGACCAACGGAAAATGAAAATTACAACTAAAATATAACCCGCCTTCCCAATGCAGCCTCGTAAACTTCCTTAGAAAATCGGTCCGGGGATTTCGAAAGTACATCAGTTTCATAGACAAAAATTTCGTTTTCAGTTGCCACGCCATCTGGAAAGAGCCTGGCTTTTATCGTATCCGGCAAAGATGACACTTGACCTGTCGAGATATCCATTAGTTCAACTCTTCTTGAGCCAGGATTATTTTCAATTCGCCAATCACCGACCAAAACCAGTTTATCTGATATCGGAGAAGGTAAGTATTCACCATTTCTCTTATTTAATAAAAAGCAAAAGCAAGTGGTTAAAGAATAAATTTGAGGATAATGAAGCAGGTGTATATAGAGGCATTTAAACAAACCTCCATTCCACGTGAATGTCTATACCCTCCACAAAGAGATCCATGATAAGGTCAGACGTATCATCAATTCCAAGAAGTGAGACCATGTTTCTGAATGCTGTTGTTCGAGCACTTCGTACTTCATCATCTCTCGACGCATTTATCCACATCAATAGTGTCTTCAGTTAGGTTCGGTCGTAGATGACAACAGTTCTCTTTTCAACTTGATCATACGTGAAAATGAAAATGTGTAACATTATCTAGGAATCGTTAGCTGACTTTGCACTAGTTTCCGATTTGACTCACTCGAAGAGAAACAATTCAGATGTCTCATTTAGAAGTAAAAGAAGAATCAAGAGGTTCGAAATTAAAGTACAATTCCAACAAACTGAGCTTATAAAGGTGTCATGAAGACATACTCAACAATGAATATCTGCACAGTATACATAAGTGGCATGTAATTCACTTCCCATTGAATCACCACCGGATCAAGGTCGATCAGGCATCTGAAAGTCTTTGAAAGAAAAGTTGATGGAGAAAAATTAACATTTATTCGGCTAATTGAATTCGATTGAGAGGAAGTTCAGAAAATGGCCAACTCGAAATGGGTAAAATTAAATCAAAGTTCCATTTATGTCAAATAAATCACTAAATATGTTTCAATTTCAATTCCTTACGCGTAACTCATCACCACCTTTAAGATCCCCTCATTAAGAGATGAGATATATCATGAAGTCAGGTTGTCAGGAGTATTTCTGTCTCTGGAAATTGGAAGCATTGAGCTGTTTATTATCCCAATAGGAGTGCGATCTAATTTGCAATATCCAAATGTTCCAGAAATCAATTTTCACAATCTAATCTCTGGGTTTCTGAGTTTCTGGGTTTCTGGGTTAGCTCATGCCTGTTATATTCATTATTTTTGATATACTAATACATTTGGCAAATTTATTGAACTAGATGCTTTGTCATGCCATTTTAATGCTGACAGACGGGGAGAGATCAGTTTATGCACAGTTCCTGACGAAAGCGCCTACTGCTCATCACCTCATACAAAGTTTCTAGAAGCAAACTTTAATTGGAGCAAACCCATTAGCAAACTCGAACTACAAAAACCAATCAAGATGGACAGAAGCTTTTCTATTTACTGATGGGCGAGATTCTGCTTTGTTCTCCCGAATAAAGTTTTCCACAAGTCTATAAAATCGGAGAACTTCCTGCCAAGCGCAAATGAGCTTCATACTTTGAATTTCTCACGTCTAATTTATTGACAAGTTTTTGTTGGGGAATTTACTTCTGGTAGGTGTTACTTTAACAAAAATGATATTTCTGCATGTCTCTCTATCAAACCCCTTCTTAGGTGGACTTGAAGAGTGAAAATTTGCCAAAACAATCCTGCTTTTCAGGTGGCTATTAAAATGGGATTGTTTGTGGAAGAGCCCAGGCGAACGTTTGTGATCCCCATGATTAGTTCAATTTACCAGGCTAATTGGCGTGATTAACTGAAACAGATGAGCACCTGACGATATCAGATAGACAAAAAGAAGCTTTTCTTCTTTTCCCTGCTGTGTCTAGAACTAGATCTAGTTGATAGAAAAATTTATAATTTTCTCTCTGCCACTTTACCTGTCACCAAAATTGAACACGTGATGCTGATTCCCATTCCTTCAAATTTGACAATTCTAAATGTATTCTGGAATGAAAGCAAACACTTCTATTCAAATCTACTGCCTCAGCAGTCTTTCAATTAAGACCCAGTCAAACGTAATGACCTTCGATCTCTCTGGAGTTGAAAATTTATTACCAATGAATTGGTAAAGGCAATGGATTAATATTCAAACTGAGCCTACTGCTTTTCAATTTCAGGAGAGTCAAATTGTGAGTGATTTCCTCTCTCCTCTGTGCAAAAATGATCGCTTGCTGCACCTTTTCCAACTTGTCAGTCCAGAAGACAATTTTATTCGGATAAATGGAATAATCGCAGCCAAAATTCGTACTCATTCAAATACATTTGCTCTCTGGAATAAACTGGCAGACACCAATTTCTGCCTTTCTAAGATTTTGGCATTTGGAAGTCAAACCAAAAGGGTGTAAATAGATGCATTTAAGACGATTGTTTTTCTGCGTCACAGAGGTGAGAAATCAAGGACACCAGATTTAAATAATTTTAGGCATAAATATGAATGAATGTAACTGGAAACTTAAAATTTTAAATAACAAGCCAGGTGAGTAGTAAATCTTTCCATATTTTATCTTGGACCGAAAAGTTACATTTTTGAGTCTCTTCAATAGAGAACTTGCTTTCTGCTATCCGTATTTTGACGCTCATGACACTGAAAGGATTCCTTTACCGATTGATATCGAACTCGCGATGTCTCAGTTTGCGGACAAATAATCTTGGAATTACTCTACCAACACATGAAGAGGCACTGGATAGATCATTTCGTGTCAGTCCGAGTCGAGGTCGGGATTAACAGCTTTTTAGTTTCATGATGTGATTTCCGACCTGCAGTGCATTTTCTAGATTGATTTGGCATACTATTTAATTCACAAGTGCAGGGTTGCAATATTGTAGCACGTGATACATTGAGACTGCACCGAAGTAGACCCGGTTTTAGTGCCTGGGTGTCAAAAACTTTGTCTCCAAATGATGTATCTTTTCAAATTTTTAAATCTTGTATCCTTTATAAGTTGCTTTTCAACGAATCCGAGTACTTTATAACACCGAGATAGAAAGAGTGTGAAAGATACAACACTGAGTATCTTAATTATTTACCCGATTACTTTTGTAACCTAACAGGCAAATTTTTAATGGTTGTCAATGGAACTTTGTTGCATATTTGTCATTACTACTTAAAATGAGATATTCATTGATGATATGCCTAATAAGATTTGCAAGACAATTTTCAACGAATCCGAGTTGTATGATTGAAATAGGACCAATAAATTTGTATTTAATGAAACTATGCTCGAAAATGTTAATAAGAATATGTCATCACAATTGCAATTGTTGGAGATGGAAGTTTTCGGTACATTAAAGTTATTCTTAAATGAAATAATGCATATCTATGAAACGCTTTTTGGTTTCATGATGTTTCTCATGGTAGATGCTGAAGACGCCATCGTTGAGCCTGTTTCAATTAATGAAATGTGATCGCTGATTGGATAGAAGCTTTGCAAGGTGAGTTTTACTGATTTTCAAAACGGTGAAGATACTTATAAATGATAAAATAAACGCCATAAACTAACATTAAAAAGGAGACGATATTTTTTATATTAGAATATGTAATGTTGAAGAGAAAAAGTCCTGGAGCCATGAAATCTTTAACTCTTGGAATTGTCACGATAATACAAAATGTGTTTGAAAAAGAGGAAAACATAGAATGCTGCGTCCCTTTGTCCTTAATGTGTTCAGGATACGTGAGAAGTTCATTTGTATTGGAGAATAGTTTTTGAAACCGCCGGGCATAATCGGGCTAATTTTCATGAACGAAAATTTGGGCATTTACTTCAAAATCCACCTCTAAGTTGCCTATTGGCAGAAGAAAGCTAACATCTGACTTTGAAGAATGGGCGGTTGCACCACTTCCATCTTCATTTTAGAAGAGAGCTTAGCTCGTATAAGCCAGTGTTTACTGACGAAAACTGGCTATGCTCATTGCTCTTCTCTTGCCTTGTAACGGCTCAGTTCATTATGAAATATTCGTTCGAATTTTGGATGAAAAAGGAGAGAAAGAACGAATTTCCTGATCAATTCCCATTTTTCCTTTTCTAGGTAAAGCAAACAGTCTTTAAAGTGAACACCTTAGAGCTTTCAACTTCCCTCCTTTGCAATATAATGAACCTTTAATCATTACTCATTCCTTCATCCTAGATCCTAGATCCTCAGCCTTTTCTTGGGTGCTGATTTCCAGTTCATATCTTCCACGAACATGAAGTATTTATGAAATAATAGATTTAAACTTGAATAAATGTGTGTGAGTGCATTCCTCTTTCCTCTTTCCAAAGAAGCATTGATTTTGGATGGTGCTTTGGTATGGAGGAACAGTTGGCCATTCGTTGCCTTTTGGTTAGAAAAGAACACATTTCGAGGCAAATTCTTTGGGAGGCTTAAATGAAAGTCAATCTCCAGAAACAATTCAAATGGACTTGAGCTTTTTAAGGCAGAAAAAGTGGGTTTTTTGAATGAATTGCTGGAAGTGAGAAAAGTCGTGAAATCCACGGACTCAATGTCAAATTTGGGAAAATTTAATTTCTCATTATTAGAATAAGGAAGGTGAGGAGGTGGGTGCACACCTCATGTTAATTTCAGCCTTTTTCCCTCTATTCGGGAAACATTTGAGTGGCAATGACGTTGGCCACATTGGATTGCCAAAGTTCTCCTTTAAGTGAGGTGTTCGGAATTAGCTTAGCATTCTAATATTATGTCGTTGTTAATGCTGCCGTGGAATATGCATACAGCGGTATAGATTAAATTATCATATTCTGGCACACAACCTCCAAAACAAAACACGCGTTGACGAGTGCACGAAGATTTTGTGTGCCAGATGAGTAGTAAATTGAAGGAGGCGAAAATTTCCGTGTTATTTGAATGATAAAATATGGTTTGTGAAATACTTTAGGATTGAGGAGACAAATGCGAGTGAGGTCCGGTCAACAGCTGACGCAACGCAGAAAGAAGATCTGATAGGGGTGTGTTCACCGCTGGTGGTGATGAACTGGGAAATGTTACGACGGCTTGCTAAATGGTAAAAGGGAGATAAGGGGCATGATGAGCCTCCTTGGTTGTCGTCGAATGGCACGGGAGTCGGTGACATCAGAAGTGGAGGCAGTAATCGAGTGGAGGAATGCATCGAGAGATGATGAAGCACGAACAGCTCGCAATACTGCATTCTGGGACATGGTTTCACAACCGGAATTATGACTCAGTTATGACTCAGTTCTTGGATATCACGTCTACACTCTCCAGAATTTTCTGGTCCGCGCTCTATCCACTCTGACAGGTGTTGTGACGCTGTCAACTCTATATTCATTAACTAAATTCCATTCTATGCAGTAAAATTCAGTCTTTTCTTTGCCCATGTTGTAGAAGAACATCATTCATCCTCTTGAAATGCATAGTTAAACATGCAATATTTCAAATACGAATTTTTATAGTTTCCTTCTCAGTTAATTGAATTATTATTTATATTGAAATCACCTTAAAAAATACATGATAATCCCCGTCTGACTTGGGACCTCGAAACTCTGGAGATCCTGCTCAGTTATATCCTCGATGCTGCAACATAAGCGTGGGATCGTTGATCATTGGAGAAGAGAAAGAGTGATCCACCTTAAAAAATTACGTGAATTGTCATGTGCCAAAGTTCATTTGTAACCTCACATCTGCCTAAAAGGCTTGTTAAATGTTTGGAGAACTTCGTGGTCAATATTTGCCAGTCGATAGCAGTTGCTTTGAATTTTCTGAGTCCTGTTACATGAGAATTCAAATCTTATTTTCGAATTTGCTGTATTGCGTCTTCGATTGTTCAGCTAAGAGGTATTTCATTCGAATGCTCATGTTGATGTTGTCTACAACCAAGCATCTCCCTTTCATGTGTTCTTTTCAACACAGCGGTCCCAACATGAAATATCGTCTGCTGGTTTCAGGTTTCTTCCTGAAGCATCATGAAAGGTAAGGGAGATTGGCTTCAAATATTTTTTTGAATTTTTTTAATCAATAAATGCAAGTTTCTTTGTGACCCATTTCACCTGAGTGCCATTCAGTACAAAACCTGCAAGTTGAGAGTGGTCTGGAGGATGGTTCATAAAATTTGCTTTGACATTTGTTGAAATCTTTCCGTGAATCATTTCAATCAAAATGGTGTCTACATCTACTCTCCCAATCACCGATGAAAACCAGCTTGTCCAACGTTAGAGGAAAAACTCCTTCCCATTTCCAGTCTTTAATGAGAAATTAAAGCCCCTTTAAGGACACACTTTGGAATGCGAAAGCACTCCAAAATTTTCTGACTGGCAGTTCGAGCTCACTTTCCACGTCGGCACATTCCTCATTGAAAATACTCACAATTTTGACGCCATTTTCATTTATAAGTACTGCAAGTCGTTCCCGACCTTTCAATACAAAAAGGTGAAAGAAGTAGAATTCGAAATTTAATGTGAAATGAAAACAAATTGAAACGGAAATTGACATAACAGCAAGTGTGTCTTCTTGGTGCAATGGAAGATCACGGCCTTGACAATGAAGCAAACAGTTGTCCCTTCACGGATCTCGACCATGTGAATCAATATGGCGTCTTTCCTCAGGTTCTCCATTTTCTGACACTAATTTGTGATGTCAAATAATGTGATTACTTTCACTGTTATGAAAGTTGTTGTTGTTGGCAAATTTTTTGTATTCGGTCGTACCCAGTTTCTGCAGCAAGATCCAGCGTACCTACTGTATAAAGCAATCTTCGGAAAGGAACTCAAATGAAGTCAGTACTCTCAGGTGTTTTTCAAATTCTTTCTCAAGGTCCG
>CAADRB010000077.1:116968-134070 GCA_900708905.1 Hymenolepis diminuta
AGCATCGGCTCCTATTGTCCTGGTACTCGCTTAAAGAAACGGAATTCAATCTTTAAGCACCCCCTCTATCCTCGTCACTACATCAGTGCCAAGGTGTTTCCTAATGCAGGTAAAATATGAAAAAGATCTGATTGGGTATTTTGTAATGGAGAGAACACTGGACTCTTTTGAGGTTCTGACTTTGCGGATAACTGTGAGGCCAATTTCATTGCAATTTCTTTTCTAAATATCGGTCGACCACAGAAGTACTTCGACAGACTGTAGAAGCTGACCCAGTGAAATATGACGAAAGTATCTCCAATCATCGAAATCGGCACCACCGACACAATAGACGATGGGAGACATCTAGATGTAGAAGTCACTATCATCGACATAGTAAACAGGGAGAACAAGACAGGGCTCTTGCTCCATCTAATCTTTCAAAAATTTGCTATTTTGGTATCGTTTTCAGAAATTGTCAGTTCAATGAATTCAGAGTTTTTTCAATTGAACATTTTAACTCCTTTAACATTTTAACTTGCTTCAGGAAGGCAAGTTCTATTTCACTTTTCCTCTCCATTTGTTATCATTCTAATGGATGATTTTTAAGAGTGGTGGGGAAAGAGTTGTCCTCTCCTTCCAGGTGGTCGCCTCTGGCACACATGGTTGAAGAAAGAAAGGTGAGTGTTGTTGTCAACATTCCAGACACTGGGGTCTTGGTCATCGGTGGAGTGGGAAAGAACCAAGGGTGGTGGTCGGGTGACGGTGGAGGAGGAGGAGGTGGGGGAGGCGAGAAGTGGCCTATTTTCATTGATCTTAAAAGCTTTGTGTGCCTCTGATGATAGTCGAAGTGACACCGCTTAGCCGGTCACATTATTAACCAGTCCTGTCTGCACTGTTTCATCCTTTTCCTGCAATCGTCCCGTCCAATAAAAGCAAGGCAATGAAGAACTGACCAATTACACTTTTGTACCAATGAACTGACATTTTTTTATAATGGAAACACACTCATTTATTTAGTTAAGTATTTGTCGAAATGAATGATTTGCCTTTTTCGAAAATATGAATAGGAAATCAGTACTCTGCCAAGACCTCCCTTCATGAACAAAAGACGACTGAGTTCATTTCACTAATTTCATCATTTTAAATGAACATTTATCAACTCGGTGAGAGAAACAAATGTCCCTTTTCTTCATCTAGCAAGCCGTCGATAAGACGGGAGAAGGAGAGGAAAGACGTAAGAAGCCATCCGATTGAGAAGAGGCAATAAGATCTTGCTTCACACGAAATTGCTTTCGGGTCGCTTTCCATTTCAGTTGAATGGACATCGAAACAGGGATCTGCACGAAAGAGAATGAAGCAAAAGTGAAGCTAATGGATATCTGTTGTTAAAAAGGAACAAGAAAATCCTGAGTCGAAGTAAATGAACCAAGAAGTTCATTAATTAATCAAAAAAAGTGTTTAACATTAAAGTTGATTAATTACTAAATCCAGTGAGAAGAAAATTAATAAAATCAAACGACACTGTCCAACTGACACACACTCGAACACTCAAGCTCGTCATTTTATCACCTCGTACCCTTCACTCACATCTCTTCTCTTCCCCTACTCTCTCTTAGTCTACTTTGTCCCACACAACTCTACCTGCTCTCCCTTTGGAACTCTCGTTTGCTCCTGTTCGCTGCCGCCAATAGCCCTTAGCTTCTGGTTCTGATTCACTAGTTTCTACCATTTGGTGAACCCACAATTTGTACCTCCACAGAACTTCTGACTTCCTTCAGAGTTTGAAATATTAACTGAACATTTGGTAGACTTGCCGCGAAGAGGCACAAAAATATTCTTAAAGAATTTTTGATGGGTGTATATAGGTGGAGATCTGAATCTGTTATCTCTTCAATAAAATGACAACATGATTAATGGAGTGAACTATTTTATATGCCTTGATCGTCGAGAGAGTCACAAAGGTCTACCTGTGAGAGCCGTGAACCTGGATATTGGAAATCCCGAAGGACGGTTAGTGAAACTGACACTTATTTTAAGGTAGAAGGTGTTCTCGATTAGAACTCGAGCCGAGAAATAAAATAGGAGAAACTATTCATTTCTCCTATCTCCCTACAGGAATAATAATAATAATAATAATAATCGGACGGAGAAGCGTTAACTCTACTCACAATCACTAAGCACTTGAAGTTAATTTGCCATTTCTTTTGTCCTTTCACGTCTTTCGTGTGGTCTACCTTACTCTTGGTGACGATTAATGCTAGAACACTCTGCTAGTGATTAGCTGTACTTATCTCCACCGACAAGGTTTATGGAAAAGAGGTGATCGATTGGTATTTTGTCGAATCATTGGCAATGTGTATGGTTTGCAATAAAGTTCACATTTTTGCTATTAAAAGCCACCATTTCATCAATATTTCTACATCCCCAGAAGAATTTCTCTCTAAGTTCTCCACTCCTCATTCGTATGGAAAATGCTTATAGTTTTGAGGGTAGTTGATGAAAACCAAAAGACAAATAATTTCCCACTCGTGTGCAAGTATCTATCCCACTTGGTTGCAATTTGCGAGATAAATATCAACTTGTATGCTTCCACTTCGAGACCCATCGACGACTCTTCAGTTGACGGTCTACATAAACGAGGCTGGAAAATAGTTGCGGACTGAACTGGAAAACGGAGATACAGAGTAAACCCTATATGACATTATTTGAATCTGAAACAATATGGAAAAGATGACACACACAACTGCTCATATTAAAAAGGAAGACTTCATCAGTTTGAGATAAGGCAAAGCCAAGTAGAAGGAATATTTTGTTGAAACTGCCACCGGCACACATTTATTCAAATTTAAATCTGTTATTTCATAAATACTTCATGTTTGTGGAAGATATTAACAGGAAATCGGCACCCAAGAAAAGGTATTTGTTCATGAAGTGTAGAACATTGAGTTCATATCGGGAAATCGATCATTTCAAATGAACCGTCATCAATTTCATTTGAGGGGCAGATATCCTTTTTCTCCACTTACCAAGCTGTTGTGGAGAGAGGAAGAAAAGAGTAAAGATGTAAAAGCCACCAGATTGAAAGGGGAGAACAAGGAGCTGCCTCCAACAAATTTACTTTCGGATCGCCCTCCAGTTCAACTGAATAAGCAGAACCGCTACACAATTCTGCACAAATACAATGAAGCAAAGGTTAAGGGAAAATGTGAATGATGAGAAAATGGAAGGAGGCAACATCACGTGAGCTCATGTCATCCACATACATATATGAATTGTCCTCGCCAATATTCTCTGACACATGTACTTCTCTGAAATCTCTGTGCTCCACAACAATTCAGCGTCTTTATCGTCTGAGGCGCAGTGAACGGTGTCATTCCTGATTTATAATAAGTGTTCGGCCTGGCCAATAACAAGTGTCGTTTTTGGTAATAAACAAGAGACTTTGCTTATTTATATCTCTTTTTTGTTATTTATCTCGATGTGAATATTTAAAATAACAGTTGACATTCTTTATTTGATAGGTGGTTAACATTTAGGGCCTAATGTGACATTATTAAATCACAAAATATTCCTGTCGTAAATTGGGACAATTCTGTCACTTCATGTGCTCTAATGCGATAACAAAGTCAAGAACGAAACCACTTTATTTTGATGCCAACTACTCCGGGTAGCTTTAACAAAAGGAAAAAAAAATAAAAGTAGTAGAGATATAACTATTTTTGTCGTAGTATTATCCATGAACCCGGTAGTATGGTCACTATAGCTAAGATTATTTTTCAGAGATCTATGTCTCCAATCAAAAAGTGGAGCAACCGCTTTTCAAATGCAGACAAATTACACATTCTTATTCACGTTTTCCTCTTCTTCGATTGCCGTAGAGATCTACGTTTCTTACTGCTCTCTCATTCTATAAATAAACGTTCTATTAACAGTAAAAAGAAGGGAATTGAGATCTTTTGTGCTTCAAATCACTTCAATTGAAGGTTTGATAATATTACAAGTTATCCAATAAAATTCTCTTTCACCGGATGTAGTCTAGTGAAAAGTTGAAGGTCAAAAGATTTCAACTTTACCTTACAAGACAATCCCTGCTACTCTTGTTCGGGAAGGGTATTAACAATTAATTGAAGCATTTTGATTTCACTTAAATCACCCATTGTCGATTTTTTTGTTCATTTATTATTTACATAAACGCATATAACTTTCCCAAACAAATGTTTTTCAGTAGTATTGTCTAACATATTTTTTCCTTATTCCACCATTAAAGAGAATATTTTTTTTCTACCATTTTTTAGATTTGCATGCTGCTCTAATGTATTTTGCTCATTTTACCGTACTCATTTGCACTCCGCCACTTCGACCTTCTTAGTTTCTCCTTTCTTTCTTATAAAACTACATTAAATACGTGCCATGCACTGCTGTACTTATAATACTCCCTGACCTATTCGGCAGAGTTCACTTCTTCGTCGTTTTCCATATAAAATAACACATCGTTTGATCACACCGAAGAGTAGGCTAGCAAATAATTACTCCCTGTTTATTACCGCTGCTGAAGGCGAGCGATTAAAGGCAGATACTTCAATCCAGCATTGTACTTCTTTTCTGAAATTCCTCAAGGACATATTTTAGCAAATAGGGGACACAAACTTGATAAAGCTGAAAAGAATTATAAAGTTCGTGCTCCCTCTTATAAGTCCTAAATCTGACCAGTATTTGAGGAAAATAACTGAAGACTTTTTTATTTGTCTTTTAATATCTGCTGATGCCGTTATTTAAAAATATTTCGGCGCTGCATTTGAAATGATGGCCACTTCCCTATTAGAATACGAAATTTATTGATATCAGTCAAAAAGATTAGCAATTCCAGCCCCAAATGTGACATTAAGAATGGAAATGCATCAGTGACTACATAGTCGGGTTAAAGAAGCTGAGTCTAAGACACGTTATGCACATCCATTTTATACACTCCTCCTGCGTACTCAAGCAGATTAAATGTTAAATGCTGCACAATTTCAAATTCTAATCGAACCGCCTCAGACATGCGAGGAAAGATGAGAAAATGGAAATTATATTCATCAGGTGAAAATGTAATTTTTATTCATTGTTCATACCAATTAACCGAAGACGGCGAAACATTTGGTCAGTAACTTCACAGAGACAACTTATCGGAACTTAGTGATGTGGGAGAAGTTTGTACCGATGGGATTTCAATATTATTCGAATTGCAGTTTCCTGATAATCTTTGCGCCATGGGGAGATGAACACCACCTTGGACAAAGAGAATTTAAAAATAACATAATTATGTAATATATAATTTATTTATTCTTGTAGAGGAATGCACAATGTTAATTGTTTTCAGTTCAATTATCTGCGCTTCTAATTTGGTAATGGAAAAGACATTTCAATGATTAAAACAATTGCATCTTTGGTATGAGTACACCTTCATCATTATTTTAAACAAATGCACCAACTTATTCATTTTTCACACAGAAATTGTAACTCTGCCCATTATTTTCGGCCTAAGTAAGTACCTCTGAGATGAGACAATGAGGCCATCGTGGTACGAGTTTCAGCATCTTTTAATTGAAGGAGAAAGAAGAAAAAGACATCCAGTGCTAAAACCGTCGATATAGTTTCCTTTCCATTCTGAATTCATTTAATGTCGACTTCTAATTAATTTCCCACACAACATTCCAGTAGTATTTATTGGGACGGAAGGAATTAAGAACATCAATAGACGTTAAAGAGTGGGTTGAATAGGCAATTTCCTATTTATCTCTGATTAAATTATTTCTGTGACTTTGACACATTCGGATTCGAAATAACTCCTCATTGGTTCTCCAGGATCCAACATATCTTTTTGCTGCACTGTTGCCATTTTCCTCATATCGATTCCTTGAATATTGAAAAATTTCTTACAATAGATAACTGACAGAATATTAAATTATTTAAGTTTGTAGGGAATATATTTTCATTTAAACTTTTAACCGCCAACTGTCTTATCTTTCATTTAAGTGGATGTTTGATTCACTTGCCAAATTTAGGCACTTAAAACACTTATTGAAAAGCTAGGTATTATCGCCAAACACCTTTCCGCACTTTTTGATCGTTTCCTCATATGTGAAATCCTTCGGCGAGAGTGGAAGGAGATATGTTAGATGGATGGAAACGGACGTAATAGGTCTGAAAACCTCAATTACTTAGAATTGCGGTTTTAACAATCTTCCAGTTTAAATCATAAAAGTTTGGTGAGGCATAATTATTAAATATTTATTCTCCAAGTATAATTCGTCAAATTCTACGAGATTAGATCATCTCTAAGTTGGTGCACTTATATTCTGTACATCATGCTCATAGAGCACTTTCGAAGGTCTTTTGATTCCACAATATACATTTTTTTCAATCTTTCATATCTGTGTGACAATAAAAAATTATTCTTAGTAAAACTCTAAACTAAATGCCTGAAGAAATTCAAATAGTCGAATACCTTGATGTCTGCGTCAGTGGGTGCAGAATTTTAAACTGGCTGATTTGCTATTCATCGCATGAGAGTAACAACTCATTCACAGAAAAGCTTAGTTTAAAGCAAATATTTATGTCCCTCTGACGCATAACCCCCGTCTGTCTGACATGTCTGAACGCGTCCATCGATTTCGCCTCTTTTCCATAACCGCCTGGTTTTACATAAAAAGGCACATCTGCGCTCATGCTCGGACGTGGCCTTACCCAAGTGACTCATATGAAGCTACCCTTGTTTTTCCAGACACACACTGGTCAGTGCGGACTCCTACACGTCCTGTTCATCTCCTCTCCTCCTCAGCACGCTGCTCTCCCTCTTTCTCTCCCTCTCTCTGCTACTCATTGTGGCTTCCTTGAATACATGATTGGTCTACTCAACTCTTGGTGTTCTGCTCCACAATTGTTGTTAGCTCTTACTCAAACAGCTACGAATTGTTTGTCGTAATTTGTTAGCCGCAAACCGGTGGTTGTCATCTAACTCCAACAAACTATTTGTGCTGAGTTAGTTAATGATTTGATATTTTATCTTTTCCTTCTCAATCTGTTAAATCATTATTCAAATTTTAACTTATATTTTTGCTTTCAAGGTCAACGGAATTTGCTTTTTTATTCACCATTTTAAATGGTTATCTTGAAATTCTCTGCCAATTTAATTAAACTCATGATTTTGTTGCTTCCATTTCATTCGCTTTACTTTTTCTTCACTGTGTTTTGTGCAGAATGGGGTTACGCTCCGGCTTCCGTTTATTCGATCAAACTGGATGGCGACCCGAAAGTAAGTTCGTTGGAGGCAGGTCCTTATCCTCTCCTTTCAACCTGGTGGTTTTACATGTTTTCTCTCTCTTCCGTCTTAGCGACGGTTTGCTCTTTGGATAAAAAGGAAATATTTTTGTGATTGGAAGCTGATGAGAGTCGACTCGATGCATGAGGAATCGAAAAGGAATCGAGGAAACGGAGGAGTGCAGTGTCACCCAACAGTGCAATTAATCCCTGAACAAGTTGATTTGGTGACCAGATTTAATGGTCCTGAAGTAACAATCCCAACTTTTTAGAACTGACTAAGCTGCAAGAAAATCTTCGTGGTATACGTGACAGAAATCAAAATGCAACAGTTAATTTTGCAATAATCCTGGAATGGAGACCTTCTGGCTTGGTTCAGAATTTGAAATATAAATTGAACATTCGGTAAACTGGTCACAATGAGGCTCAAATATCTCCTTAGAGAAGTTTTGATGGATGTATATCGGTGGAGATTTGGGTCCGTCATCTCTTCAAATAAATGATCACGTGACTAATGGAGTGAAACATTTTATATGATTATTGGAAAGACGCACCCGCTAGTATTCGATATCTGACTAGTTCAACTCACCTCATCCATTGGATGCGGAATCCTTTTATTCAATATTAAATGTGGTATCAGATATACATATAAACTAAGACTGTTTCGGATGCTCAGATTTGTTCTCTTGTTCTCAATGGCACAATGAACTCTGGTTCGAGATGACTGGGAAATACCGGACGAAAGCTACTTGTGACAGTACCGGATGGTGCATTTTTAATGGGTATAACCTCAAGACGTTTTAAATACGAATCAATTATGGGAACACTTGAATATAGTTAGGAGCTTCAAATTGAATTGCTTTCTCTTGTGGCGTCAGTTTGCGATCTTAGCATGAGGACTTGGTATTTGAAGGACAACTGTCTATGCATTTCCACAATTAATATTTTATTTGCATTCACTATGACAATACTTCGGCTTTTCGTCCACCAAGCTGGAGTGCCGTCTTTTATGTCCCCGTGACGCATAATCGCATCTGTCATATCTAAACGCACCCATCGATTTCCCCTTCTTATAACCGCCTTGTGTCATGAAAAAATTACGAAATGCGTATCAGTCATGAATCTTGTCGTCATTCCGCCGTCGGCTAAATTTATTTCCTTCACAAAATGTCAACGTTAACATGTTACTCCTCGGTTTTATGATTCGCAGCATTTGACCGCTCATCATTGCCGACATGTTTTTAACTTTGCATTTCACTGTCCTTACAGAATTTTTGTATTCAGTGATTCGTGGATGTACGACTCTCCCAGAGTTTATTCACCTGAAGTGCTTCGGAAAGTCAGGTTATTTGTTAATTTTTCTTTGCGTTGGTCATCATGGTTCTAAAAGGTCTTTTAGAAAAAAAGAAAGAAAGAGAGAGAAAAAAACTTACTATCTCCTTCCAGGTGGTCGCCTAGAAGATGTTGGCATGCGGCCATTAATATCGCAGACTCTGGCGTCTTGGTCGTTGTTGGAAGGGAAAGTGCTAAGTTAACAGGACACGAAGAACTGGATCAATGATAAGACATATTGCGGTTTTCCCTCTTGCGTTCCAAGCACAGCTATTTCTAATATTCCATAATCACCCATTACAGTCGTTGACCTCGAAATATTGACTTACTCTTGTGGTTTATTGATCGGTTAACGCATCCATTACCAACGGCCTTTGTGTTCCTGACCCATCCAAATCTGCTGTGAATAAACCGACTTCACTGTCTACTTTGCATATGGCTAGTCTCTCCATCCACTTCCCAACATAATTTCAAATGCAAAGATGCATTTATTGTTCACAGGTGGTACTTTCAAATGATTAAATGCTAGCAACCAAAACCACTAACCAACCAGCCGACGGAAGCAGAACGCACTGACTCCAAAATCGTCAAGTTATTTCAGAGACCGAGTCTTTGATGTGGACTGAGAAGAGAACGCTGACGTGTTTGAGATGCTAGGTGTGAATCATGATTGATACACTGCTCAAAGTGAGAAATTGCACTTTCCTAATACCTAGGCCAGCATCGTGCATTTCTTCTTCTGGATCTCATCTGCTTTTACCGTGGTATACTCCAGTGCCAACCTTGCATTATAGCCCATTCCATCATATTATAATAAATGATTAAAAATTCCCAGTTCCAAGTATTAAGGGATTCCAAATCTCATCAGACAAATCCAGCGGTGGATCACTTTAATAATCCTATTAATTTGAGTAATTTCGTGAGTTTGTGAGACTGTCTCAGATAAATTCTCGATGGTAGATCGAATCAGCGCTATCGCAGAATTTGAATTTAACCCAAAGATTGCCTATCAACTGGTCGAATATGTAAAATAGGTTAAAATCATCAAAATAGGGTAAAATCATTAATCACCAGTCATAATTGTTGAAAATCCTGGTTTGCATAAAATGGAAAAGGATGGACATTGCAGTTCGGTGTCGGTATGAAAGGTCTGTTAATTGGAGCTGGTCGGTTTAAATATACCTGGAATTGGACCAAAGAATGTCCCTCTCATTGCAGAGGAACGAAATGAGAATTTGATTTTAAATGTGGAAAACTGAAAAGTAACTTGAAAGGCCGATAACTGCCATTCGTTTTATTAGTAACGATTTAGTAAGTTTACCGAATTCATTTACTTTCCTTTATTTAAGGCCACTGGTGAAAAAGGGATCTATTCAGGGAGCGGCTAAATTTCAACGCCGACGGTGAATGAAGAAATCCAAAACAGAGCTCGATCTTCGCATCATGATCACCACTTCTCGTCATGATCGCCCCTTCCTCGGGAGTTCATTCATCCGCAGAACAAAAAATGAAGAAAAGAAACAATTATGTTCTTCAGTGATGGAATAGGGATTCTTGTGGGTCAACCTGCAATGTTGCTTCTTATTCAGAGCTTCACCTGTGTGAATTTCCGAGAGTTCCTTCAATTTACTGCTGCGCTAATGCAGAAATCTCTTCAAGAATCTTCAAATGTTCACTTAATTTCCCAATCTTGATCAGATTAAACAAATGAATAAATAAATTAATAATATTTAATTTATCGTCATTTCAACCAATTAATTTATTATAAATAAAGCTGTTTAAGGAAGTCAGCATTCTGCTCCTCTGTAGCAAGACTTCTTATAAGTTTGAGATAAGGCAAAGCAAAGTAGAAAGGATACTTTGATGAAATTGCCACCCGCGCTCATTTATTCAAGTTTAACTCTATTATTTCATGAATACTTCATATTCATGGAAGATATTAACATGAAATCAGCACCCAGGAAAATGTGAGTGCTGAAGTGATCTTCATAACTTCATTAAGAAGTTATGATTGCGTTCATTTCGCTGATTCCGTCATTTTAAATGAAGAGTTATCAATTTCCTAGGAGAAAGAAATTCCCATTTTCTCCATTCAGGAACCTGTCGCTAAGAGTGGAGAAAGAGAGAAAAAATTTCAAAGCCACTAGATTGAAAGGAGGAACATATTTCCTTTTTCTCCATTTAACAAGCTGCCGCTGAGAGGAGAAAGAGAAAAGCTGTAAAGACCACCAGATTGAAGGGAGAGAATAAGGACCTGCCTCCAACGAACTTACTTTCAGATCGGGATCCAGTTAAACCGAATAAAGAGCAGGCGTACCGAAAACTTACTAACCTAAACCAAATAAATCATTGCCAACTCTCGCCAAAGAATGGAGATCAAGGCGTTGGCTTAGTCCGATTGAGGTCAAAGAGGTCCACAGACCACTTCCTTCCACGTCCAGCATCTCCATTTCGTGGACTCTTTCTCTGAAGCCAACAACGTAGACTCTCCCTTGGAAATAAACTGCAAGAGGATAACGAAAGTGTTCTTTATTCATTGGAGTGTAGGGAATCTATTGCCACTTCTCGCCTCCTCCACCTCCTCCTTCACCAAACCGCCGCGTCAGCAACTCTGTGGAGCGGAGAGGTAATTTGTTGCCTCCAATTCCACCGATGAACAAGACGCCAGAATCTGGAATGTTGACGGCAGCACACCACGATCTTTCTACAATCAAGGGTGGTAGAAGCGACCATCAAGAAGGAGGCAGCAACTCTTTCTTTCTCTTAAGACCACCAAGTGATATAATAACCAACGAAAAATAAAAATTAAAAGATAACTCGCCTTCCTGAAGCAGCCTCGTAAACTTCGTTTTCAGTTCTCACACCAACTGAGTGGTAAATGGCGTTTATCGTATCCGGAAGAGATGACACTTTACCTGTCGAGATATCCATCACCTCAACTCTTTTTGAGCCAGGATTGTTTTCAAATCCCCAAGCATTGATTATAACCAGTTCGTCTAACATCGGAGAATAAAAGCGCTCAGCATTTCTCTTATTTTATAAAAGGCAAGAAATGAGAGTTCACACTTTGAAATGCAACAACGTTCACTCGTCCTTTGGCAGGCAATTGGTGTTCAATCTCCACTTCTGAACATTCCGGGTTGAGAATACACACCTGTTAGGTGTTTGCCTTATATTCAAATGTATGATTAAATATTGCATACTTAGTGGATTGTCCTTTCGCTTCAGTGGAAGAAGAAGGCATCGAGGAAGAAGCGATCGGTTGTTTCTTCGCAGTCTTCCGTGCCTCTGCGAGCCACCTCCTACGAATTGACAAAATATCTTTCACGAACTTCTCCAAATAAACCCAACGATGGCCTTTCAACTGGTAGAATATGTGAAAGATGTGAAAATGGAAGGGAGGCGCCATCACGTGACATCATATTGTTCACATATTTATATGAATTGTCCTCTCCAATATTCCAATATTCCTCCATTAAGCGTATCTTGTATTCCCGAAAGTGAGACCATGTTTCTGAATGCAGTAGTGCGAGAAGTTCGCACTTTATCATCTCTCGACGCAATCTTCCATGCTAAATGTGCCTTCACTTTTGATTTCGCTGACTCCCGTGCAATTCGAGGGCAATCAAGGAGGCTCATCATGCCTTTTATCTCCGTAGTCACATAGAACAGTGCAGATGTCCTAAACATCTCCCAGTTCATCGCCACCAGACGTGCACACACTCCAATCAGAACTTCGTTCTTTGTTGCGTTGGCTGCTGACCAGACTTCACTCACATTTGTCTCCTCAGTTCTTACATATTCCATCACTATCATTATTAACGCGCTTGTTTGCACTTTCCGACAGATTATCGCTCATTTCGTTAACGATTTACCTGGACGAGCCCGCAAAAATTGTTGCCGACTGAAGTAGAGAAAGGAGATTCACGTAGAAGGAAATCTAAAAATTATTTGAGATGATTGGAGATTGGGTTTGGGGTAAATACTTCTCCAATCGGAAGCTTTTCCGATTTGCACGAAATGAAATAAAATTTCTTTTTTGCATGCATAGAATGGGAAAATATACTTGTACAGTTTAGTTGAACACTTTCGGGATTTTCTTATACTTTTAGATTCGTCTCGGGACGATTTATCAATTGAGGATAAAACTAGCATCAGAAACTCACGATGTACACCTCGTTTTCTTCATGGAAATTGTTCCTAATTCTCCCCAATTCTATCACCAAATCTTAAGCTGAGTCAAATAAAAATTCCATATTCGAGTCTGCTTAAATAATATAAGTAAACAACTGATATCACTAATATAAAATTCACAAACTAATTCGGGAGCGGCCATTGGATGTTATATGGAATTCCGTGATAATTGAAAACTTTTCTCTTTCCCACATTATTTTGTTTCCAGTAGTAGCTCCAAGACGATTTGCATATTTTACTGAATGATGGGAAATTGATATCTGCGGCTTCAGTTTTATCTTCGGCAATTAAATTGTCAAATGTGAAAATGACTCTCTGGACAAATAAGGTGAGACAAAATTTAGGAGCTCTGCTCCACATCTTATGGAAGGCTTCTCTTATTGAAAACGATCGACATGTGTACTCAACATATTTCTCCCCTTTCAGAAAGCAGTTAATGAAGTCTCTTGCATTTTTCCCACATTTCCTGTTACCACTGCACACTCGCCGCAAGCGTTTCTCGGGTTGCGAATTTGGAGAAGGTTAATTACGGTACTAGAGGTGTGCTTGCCACACATCCTGGATCAGTAGCTGATACTTCTGGACTACTTCAGATATATGATCGAATGGCCAAATAAATCGACTTTCACCCTTTAAGTTAACATTTGCGCGTTGATTTAGATCTGAAATGAAATTTGAGTTGTTCTCCATTGGCAAAATAAACGTTCTTTCATGAGGAAATATTACGAGCTAGAAGGGCGTTGATTCGTCATCTTTCTTACTCCATTTCCAGTTTTGCCATCCCCTAAGTCAATGTTTTTATGGAAAGAGCAAAGCGGGATGCATTTGTATTATTCTGAATTGATGACGGTTTATTTATAATGATGGAATAACCGAAATGAACACAACCATCACTTCTTCATGAACAAAGGCCATTTCTTGAGTGTTGATTTGATGTTAATATCTTCCACGAACGTGAAGTATTTATGAAATAATAGATTTGAACTTGAATAAATGTGTGCGGGTGGCAGTTTCAATAAAATATTCGTTCTACTTTGCTTTGTCTTGTCTCAAACTGATAAGAGTCTTGCTAGAGAATGTGAGCAAGTAATTATGGAAAGGAAATTCCTGGAAACACTTCAAACAGATTTGAGCATTTGAATTAGAGAAAAAGTGGGTGCTTGAATGAATTGATGGAAGTGAGAATAGTCGTGGAATCCATGCACTCCAATTCAATACGTTTGTTCCTTTCCAGGAGAGTATTTTGCAATTGAAGCATCACCGTGTTAAGTTTACAATGGAAACTTTAAGTGGATTATTTATAAGTTGGTTCAAGTTGTGGTTAGGGTTTCCAAATTGTGACGCTTGTCTTCCATTTTGAAATCTTCTAAAAGGGATAGCAAAAATGCCATTAGTGCTAGATCAGGAACTGATACCTTTGAAGCACTTCATATATATGGTCGATCGCTCAATGTAGTTAAATTTTCGCTGATCAAAGCTATCCAATGGGCGTTGGGTTGATTTGAATTCCCCTCATTTCATAAGTTTTTTAAAACAGATTGTGTGATTAACGCAGCGGCAAGTTAAAGAAACTCAGGGGAATTCCCAACATTTGTCATCTTTTGTGGCCCTATATACCTATATGTGGTATTCACTCCCAAGACTTCCAAGTGGACTTTCAAGAAGACTCATTATGGGGATTAGGAGGTTGTTTAATGGAGAGTAGTTGCCATTTACCCGTTTCCGCGTGAGAGAGGCATTTCATTAATTTGGGAGGTGGAAGAAATAGCGTTACCATAATCAGAAATTCCAACAAAATTGGTTCACGCTGTTAGTCACCTGCAGTAGTAGGACTATCTGGTCCCTTGTATGGATTTTGGTGTGTTTTCGGCCACCTAAAGACATGTCAAGCTGAATGAGTTTTATCCATTTACTCCATGTTTTCTTCCACAAATCTGATATTTCTATCCCGAATTCAGAAATTGCCCATTCAACATATCCAGAATCTATTAAATTGAAAATTTAAACCTCCTCTGCAAATAAAATGCAAAATTTGATGCACTGAGGTAGTGAAATAAGGACTAGAATCATGATGGTTACTGAAACCGTAGTATAGGAGGATTTGGCAGAAGGACCCGTGCGTAGAAATTGGTGGGCTGGGACTTAAATTGAACGGATTGGCCTCCCCAAATAGCCACAAATCCCAGAACTCAATAATTGCACCTAATTTCCTCAATGGTAGGCTTTACTTCAAAATCCTGCCAGTCAACGACCTCCCAATTTAGCACATTTTAACAACCAGGCTGATTTTATGAACAATTATTAATGAACTGTCAATTCTTTATCCAACTGAACTTGATGCAATTGAGTGAATTAAGCATCTAAAATGGTTTAATGAACCCCGCACAAACCTATTCGTCCAGTTTGTGGAAGTTGCTTCCTGCAAATTCTCACCCACCTTTTTTAAATCCATCAACATTAATGTGCATGTTCCTTGGAAATGCACACCCTCCACAGTGAGTTATTGTAGAGGCATTCACCACTTCATTTTATTCACCAGCTAACCAATCTCGTTGCAGGAGATGTAACACGATTTAACTTGTATTTCTAAGCAAGTAACACGATAATAGTAGCAAGTGTAGCAGCAGAGTCTAATTTCGTGATGAGTAGGAATGCTGAAAGATAAAATATTTCAGAGAAGAGGGATTCATCCTTCACAAGTAACAGTAAAGTGAATGAAATTAGAAGACCAAAATTTCAGTCATCGGATTCGCAAGTGTCTGAACGTATCTCAGTCAATTGCGAGGTCAGAACGCTTAAAAAATTCATTATGTCAACTAAAATAAGTTAATTTTTAACTGATACAATAAATAATTTAATCTTTTTTTCTAATTTAAATGTATTGATTCACATCATTTGTTCAAGAATGGTTCAAAAACTGCTCTACAGGTTTTGATCTTGACAAAGTAATCAAGTAGCAAAAAATCGATCAATTTATTGTGGTTAATAACAGATAAAATATAAAAATAAATCGATTCAATTTTTCAAAAGCATCAAAATGTTTACCTGCAGTTTTAAACGTTGTGAAAGGTAGTAGATTTTAAATTTGTACGTTTAAAAATTCATTAATTGTATCCGTCGATGTGGTGTTATTAAAGGGAAGCCTGTACTTAAGTATTTTGATTGAAGCCACAAATTTAACTGGATTCCTTGCAATATTTCAGAGACATTGGACCTTCAAGGCATTGAGCACACAGCTTGCAATTTAAATACTGTTGAACGCGTCAGGTGTATGCCAATGATCAAGAAAGTCCAGCCTTCAGGCTGAATTCTAATTTGCCAAATGTTATTGTTTTATTAAAATAAGCTTTATTTGGACGGACTGGGTCTGAATTTTGACGAGGCAAGCTTATGAACACGGCGGGGATGTTGGTCTATCAGAAATTGATGTCATTTATGTAAACCGAGGTCACTGTGGCTAGAATAGAGCAGATATGAGCTTCGGGTCGCGCATCGAGTAAGAGCGGGCATGCGTGGGGTGGGCTTCTAGTAAATTTGCATTTAATACACTTCACCCATAACTCTTCTAAATTTTAATAGACTAATTGTTAATTAAATAGATTTTTTCTATTCTCTCTTGAAATATTACATTTTACACTCGTTATCAAAAGCAAAATAACCTATGTCCGTTGATATTATTTAAATTTGATAGGCCACTTTTAACTTCATCTACTTATTTAAAATAAGTAGAGAAATATTTCCGGAGAGATATTGACTATCACCAATTCAATGTTGTTATCAAAATGCAAAAGGCGAATGAAAAACTTTGGCGAATAATTCAATTTTTTGTCGTAATTTCAGGTTATTTCCGATTATTCTCGAAATGTGTAAATATGTGCTCGACAATTCGCTGAATAACATGATAAGAAGTGTATTGCGAAATAGAAACCACATGAATGAATTTTTTGAAAGGACCTTTTACTTTAAATTTAGTAATAATTTTATTTGATTTTCAATGAAGTAATTGGTTTAATTAAATTATTGCATTATTTGAGTTGACCATATATTAATGATAATAAAAATTTTAATACATGGCATATTATATTCAAATTTGAATTTTTAAATTTGTTTTATCCGTTGTGGACTGTATTGCGTTCAGACGCTTTTGAAGATATGAGGATCGCGAAGCAGAGAAGACATAAAATTGAACAATGAAGTTGGAGCTCACGGGTTTGATTTACATCTGCGCACACTCAGAGGGCCCAATGGTCTGTCACACTGACTTACTTTGGCTAATGGAAGTGCGTTCACATTCG
>CAADRB010000077.1:134125-148613 GCA_900708905.1 Hymenolepis diminuta
AAACTTCTTTATAAATGTTGTTGGGTTGCATCAATAAATCAGAGATTTCCATGGAATAAAGGGAACTGATAATCCATTGACGCGAATTTCTGCGCAAGTAACACGATAACAGTAGGCAAGTAACAGTAAAGTGAATTAAATTAGAAGACCAAAGATTTCTGTCATCAGATTGGCAAGTGTCTGAACGTATGCCCGCCAATTGCGGGTTCAGATAGGTTGATCATGTGGTGATGCGCTGAAACTGTTACTGGAAGCGGATTCAGAGAACTTTCAATCAGCTGATAAGATCCTAAAATGCATACATTTGAATTTTTGTAGAATTTTTCAGAACTGTCCGAAATGCTTCTTAAAATGCATGTTAATGAAAGCCTGCAATCGCGCACCTGCTCTTCTCCATGGAATATCGTAACCGACTCTTTGATTCCCTAAGAGATTGCACCAGTTACAAGCATGACTCGACGGCACCTCAATACAAAACCACCCAAACCACTATTTCGATACAAGATCCACGTTTTCGTATTGATAGATCGATGCATAAAATGCGCCGTCAGATCAGATCAGATCGGTTAGGTGTAGCGAGGATTATTTGTTGAGATTATTACTGAGGGAGTTCTTAAGACTTCGAGGTCCGCGTTAAGTTCGTTGGTGAATTCTATTATGAAACCTCTGTGGGTGAACCGAGGTGTTGGTGATGATTAGAGAGTATGCAAGATAAATATTTCGGAGAAGATTTTTCCTTCATTCATACAAGTTTCTAACTTTTCTTTTCGCCTTCCTAAATGACTTAAACGAAACTGCCCAAATGACACAGTGGAACCCTCGCGTTCGTCATTTTATCTGCTTATACCCTTCACTCACATCTCTTCTCCTCCCCTTCTCTCCCTTACTCTACTTTGTCCCACACAACTCTTCGTGCTCTCCTTTTAGAAACTCTTGTCTACTCTTGTTTGCTGTCGCCAATAGTCCTAGCTTCTGGTTCTGGTCCATTAGTTCCTTCCTGTATGACCTCTTCTTTTACATACTCCTTTATCAAGTTTTTCAAGTCCAATCTGTGCTGCACATCTTTGAATTTGTCGTAACTGCCTCCACGCGGTTTGGCAAGTAGATAAAGTCTCCCTGATAAACCTTGCAGCATAAATTCATACACAAAATTAAATCTGTATGCAAGTCTTCACGGAAAAGATGAGACATTAACAAAAGTGTTATTTAATTACAACTTACCAACAGTAGGTGCCTCTACATCTGCACATCCAAAGAGTTGGAATGGAGAGAAGGAAGGCAAAATTTAGACATCGTATCATTGAAAGAACCACAACTGAAAGATGCGCGCGAAAGAGAAAATATGTTAGCAAGCTCTTGATTCTATCGACTCTTTGTTAATGGAAGTGAGATGAGAGGTCACTGGCGGGTCGATCACCACACATCCGAAGACGATTTCCCACCTTGTAAAATGCCATATCCAGTAAGTAGATGCCACAAGACTTGTTGGAAAAGGGAATGGCACCGAAATCATGTAAAATCTACCACACAGATTTTCCTTGGGGAGAGGAGGAATAGGTGAATAACTTCTCTTTAATACAGCAGTTGATCTGATAATTCCGGAGCTCAGATGAAGGACATCTGTATATACTGTACATTTTCAATGTTGAAATGCATCTAGCTGAGAGTCTTTAAGACATGCCATGTATTTTTAATAAAGACATTTGATTCACTCGGATCCCTTTTACCGTTACTCTCGTTATGTCAAGACCATGGATGCGCTGAAGGCGCATCACATCGTCTCCAATGGACTTGAAGTATTTCATCTCAAATTGTGAAGACACAATCTACTTTTTGAAAAGAACTTCCTTTAGCGTGATTGTTTGCTTACAACGGAGAAGTGTGAGCCACAGGTTGCACCCTTCAATAAATGCATTGTTTTCATTAACCAGCTTCGTCACTGACTGCAGACTTATGTCTCGCCTTCGTAAAATACGCGCGTTGTGTCCTGCCTAATAACCAAATGGATGAATATCGATTCAAAAGAACTCCTTCCCTACTAATCTCCACAAACAATCCTCGTATTCCACAACTTTTCTCACTTCCATCAATTCATTCAAAAATTCACTTTTGTCTAATTAAAGTTCTCGAATCTGTTTGAAGTTTTTCCAGGAATTTACTTTCCATAATTTCTTCAAATTAGAACTGAAATGTGTTCCTTTTCCAATCAAAAGGCAAAGAATAGCCAACTGCTCCTCTCTAGCAAGACTCTTTATCAGTTTGAGATAAGGCAAAGCAAAGTAGAACGGATATTTTGTTGAAACTGCCACCCGCGCATATTTATTCAAGTTTAAATCTATTATTTCATAAATACTTCACGTTCGTGGAAGATATTAACAAGAATGCAGCATTCCGAAAAAAAGGCCTTTGTTCACGAAGAAGTGATGATTGAGTTCATATCGGTGATTCCATCATTTTAAATGAACCGTCATCAACTTCTGTTCAGGAGCATCTTTCCTTTTTCTCCATTTTGCAAGCTGTCGCTGAGACAGGAGAAAGAGAAAAAAGATGTAAAATTACCAGATTGAAAGGAGAGAATAAGGACCTGCCTCCCACGAACTTACTTTCGGGTCGCCATCCAGTTCAATCGAATAAAGACCATAAATATCAGAAAACAACAAATCTTCTTGATCTGGAAAAAAATATCACAATTTGGATAATGATCTAATCAACTGAGAAGAAAAGTATAAATTATCAAATCATCTACTAACGTAGTATAAATAATTCATTCCCAATTCTCGTCATCAATTGGATGTTAAGGTGTTGACTGAAGAAGGTCAAGGAGGTCCATTGACCACCTGCTGTCACGTCCAGCATCTCCATCTCGTTCACTTTTTCTCCACAGCCAAAAACGTAGACTTTCCCTTGGAAATAAACTGCAAAAGGATCACCACGATGTTCTTTATTCATTGGAGTGAAGGGAAGCCATTGCCACTTCTCACCTCCTCCACCTCCATCTTCCCCAGAACGCCACGTCAGCAACTCTGTGGAGCGGAGAGGTAATTCGTTGCCTCCAATTCCACCGATGAACAAGACGCCAGAATCTGGAATGTTGACAGTGGCACACCACGATCTTTCTTCAAGCATGGGTGGTAGAAGCGACCATCTAGAATGAGGCAGCAACTCTTTCACTCTAAAGACCACCGAGTGACATAATAGCTAACGGAAAATAAAAATTAAAATATTACTAGCCTTCCTGAAGAGGCCTCGTAAACTTCATTCGAAAAGCGGCCTGTAGAGTTCGAATAAATCCTACTGACAAAGATGAAAATTTCGTTTTCAGTTCCCACACCAACTGGGTTGTGAATGGAAGAGATGACACTTGACCTGTTGAGAGATCCATCAGGTCAACTCTTTTTGAGCCAGGATTGTTTTCAAATCCCCATCCACCGATAAGACCAGTTTGTCTAACATCGGAGAATAAAAGCGTTCAGCGTTTCTCTTATTTTATTAAAAGCAAGAATTGAGAGTAACACACTTTGAAATGAAAAAACATTCCTGTATCCTCTGAACGGAAATTGGTGTTCCTGACTTCTTAACATAAAAAGAGGAAGAAAAAAAATTAATGTTTTTTGCAAAATTTAAATAAACTGAAACGAAAACCACCATACTCAGTGGATTGTCCTTTCGCTTCATTGGAAGAAGAGGGCATCGAGGAGGAAGCGATCGGTTATTTCCTCGCAATCTTCCGTGCCTTAGCGAGCCACCTCCTACAAATCGACAAAATGTCTTTCACAAACTTCTCCAAATAAACCCAACCATGGCCTTGCAACTGGTTGAATGTATGTATGAGGTAAAAACGGAAGGGAGGCATCATCACGTGAACTCATGCCCTCTCCAATAATCCATTAACCTAAAGTGGAAATACGAACTACTCAGTTACATTTACAGACCCGTGGTGATTACACATGTACTTCTCCGAAATCTCTGTGCTCCACCACAATTCAGTGTTTTCTCGTCTGAGGCGCAGTGAACGGTGTTATTTCTGATGCACTTTTCTGTAAATTTCATATTCAGAAATGATTCATTTGAAATAATCTGACAATCTCTGACAGTCACAATGTCTGATGATCCATTTGAGCTTGAAAATGAAACCTGAATTAATCCGAAAATTGGAAGTTCAATTCAGCTTAAGTCTCCTGTTTAAACGATTTTGCTGTAGCAGTGGAGATAAATCGGTTTAACACACATTGAGGGTATTTAAGCAAACCTCCATTCCACGGGAATGTCTATGCCTTTCACAAAGAGATCCATGATAAGGTCGGGCGTATCTTGAATTCCAGGAAGTGAGACCATGTCTCTGAATGCAGTAGTTCGAGCTGTTCGCAATTCATCGTCATCTCAATGCATTCCTCCACTCTAACAGAGCCTTCACTTTCGATGTCGCCGACTCCTGTGACATCCGAGGACATCCAAGGAGGCTCATCATGCCTTTTATCTCCGTGTTTACATGGGAGAGTCGAGATGTCCTAAACATCTCCCACTTCATCGCCACCAGATGTGTACACACCCCAATCAGAACCTCATTCTTTGTTGCATTGGCTGCTGACCAGATTTTTCTCACATTTTTCTCATCAATCCTACAATATTTCACAAACCATATTTTATCATTCAAACAACACCAACATTTTCAGTTCCTTCGATTCACCACTTACCTCCCACACAAAAACTTTGCGCAGGCATCCACGAGGGCTTTGTTTTGGAGGTTGTGTGCCAGAAGCTATAATCTGAGGGCGGCTTGTGGTGATATATATTCTATGCCGCCATATGCATATTTCACGTCAGCATCAATTACTCTATCAAAAGCATAAGATTCAGCAAAATGTAATCAGTTCATTCATGAGGAAACCTCGACAATTGGACGTGGACAATGTCATTGCCAATCAAATATTTCCCGAATGCAGGGAAGGAGACTGAAAGCACGATGAGGTGTGCACCTTCCTTTGTCTAATTGGGAGAGATTAAATTTCTACAATTTGGTAACTCACATTAATGAAAATGTCGAGGCGTTCTCGTCGAACTCGCATTCCACGAAAGTGCAATAAGCAATTCGGGATTGCGTCTGGGTTGATAATTTTAAGGTTGTTCATTAGGCTGCGTTTGATCTGTTGACGACTGTTTTGTGAATGGTGGCATGCAAACTCGCCATGTTTATACTTCGGTTCTGCTTGAAATGCACACAAAGTTTGCAAAGTGATTGGATTTTGGCGACGAGGCACTGCACCACCCAGTAGCTGACAATTCACTGTCAATCAGTAGTAGAAATTGTGGCTTTGAGTTTAACATTGAAATCACCTCAAAATCACTCATTTGGTAAGTTCATCTATTTATAGAAGGAACAATTGCCACCTCATACACAGAACTTGTCAAAATAATAACCGAAATAAAGCAGAGGTCCTGTCGGATGAAGGAGTTCTCACAATGCAGTCAGTTTTGCTTTGCTCATTCCCATTTCTCCTTCTTGCCCTTTATTGGTCAGATCAATTGCACAGTGATTGGCATAATTAGCTGCTATGAGGTCAAACGGTCACGACGGAGTGTGTCCAAAGCAACCTTAACTCATCTGCATAATTATTTGGGAGAAGATTGAAAGTGTCTTCCTTCTTCCAGTCTCTCAATCGCTTTGTTTATGGTTAGACCAGTGAAGGTAAAGAAGGAGAAATGGAAGTGGAGCAAGCCAAATCGCCTGTATCATGAAACTGGTTCATTTCTGTAATTTGTTGGGAGGTGAAATTTCATTCTCTCCTCCAACACATCCTCTGATTTAATGTGGATATTATTTTGACAAATTCAACGCAAGAGGTGAATAAATGGAAACAGATTGAGGTGATCATTTTTGGTTGATTTCAAAATCACAATTTTCACTATTAAACTTCGGTTCTGCTTCATATTCACATAAACTTTGCAAAGTGATTGGGTCTTGGCGACGAGACACTGCACCGCCCAGTAACTGAGACTTCACAGTCAATCAATAGCTGAACTTGTGGCTTTGTTTATCATGAGTTTAACCTAGAAATCACCTCAAAATCAGTCAGTTTTGCACTCATTTACACTGAGAATTTGTTAAAATGAAGCAGATTATACGGCGAAAGAAAGAATGGAGAAATATCTCCTCCATTACGAGGTACGTAGATAGATGAGTTCTCACAATGCAGTCATTTTTGCTCTGCTCATTCCCACTTTCCCTTCTTGACCTTCATTCGTTAAGTCATTTGCACGGTGATTGGCATAATTAGTTGATATGAGGCCAAATGATCGTGACGGAGTGTGTCCAAAGCAACCTTAATTCATCTGCTGAATTGTTTGGGAGAGGATTCAAAAGTGTCTTTCTTCTTCCAGTTTCTCAATCACTTTGCAACGGGTTAGACCAGTGAAGGGCAAGAAGGAGAACTGGGAGTGGGGCAAGCTAAATCGCCTGTAAAATGAAAACTGGTTCATTTTCGTAGTCTGTTGGGAGGTGAAATTTTATTCGCTCCTCCAACACGTCCTCTGCTTTACTGTGGATGATATTTTGACAAATTCAACGTAGGAGGTGAATATTCTACCTTCAATTGACAGATTCAGACAGTAAATGAGAGCAGACATTGGTGATTATTTTTGGTTGATTTCACAATCACAATTTCCACTGTTGATTGACGGTTTCTCCCCATTTGATTGATGCTGTTTTGCCGCACCTTCTACCCAGTTGGCTGTGGAATGTACGCGGACGTGATGGAGAAGCTGGACTTTGCAGAAATCAGTCAGCGGACCTCCTTGACCCTGTTTTGTTGCTCTCCTTGTTAACTCTCTACATGGATATTTCACGCTCCACAGTTCACATTTTGGGGTTCGTCTCCAGGGCAGCAGTTTTAAGTGTCATCAACTTCTCAAGTGCTGGCAATTAAATTGGGTATTTTATGGGCTCTGACGCCTCTTGATGTGCTTTATTCCAAGTGAATGTCAGATTTGAATTTTCCGAGAAATTATATCTGGTGAATACTTCCAATTCCACTGAAACAAGCCATTTTCTTATTCTCATCTTCCGATGCGCGGTGGAAACTCGAATTTTGTTTCCTCCTCTATGTGGCATACAAAGGGCAACTCAATTGATGTTTCTTGATATATTTTGCTAATTCACTTCAATTGCTGATTTCACTGTTTCATTTTAACAGAAAGTATCAATTCGTCTTCACTTTTGTTTCATTTGTTAAGTGGAGTTTGGCGGTGCCATCCATTGAATTGGAAAGTGACCGGAAAAAAAATTTGTGGGAGTCAATCCCGCATTCTCTTCTCTCAATCTAGCGGCCTTCCACCTCCCTTGTCTCTTTCCCTTTCTCTACCGACGAAACACCATATTAGGACAAATAAAGGACATCTGGAATGATGGTACTTAAGTGATGTTGACGACGATTCAATTGCAAAGATGAAATTACACAAATAAATGTTTGGGAGTTGTTTTTTAATAAAATATCAGTTCCACTTCGCTTTGGTACCTTCGAATCTGACATTAAGTTTTGCCTCAAAAGTGCAGTTGGTCAGTCGTTGCCATTCGATTGGGCAAATAACATGTTTCGTGTTTAATTTGGAGGGAGCGAATGGAAGCGAAGTCCTGAAAACACTTGAAATAAACATTTGGAAATTCGTGTTTCATCAACGTGAGAAGAGAAAAAGAAGAGATGAGATGAAACAGCTGCATTCTGTTGCAATTGGAATGGAAATTCGCGTGTCTCAACCTACCACGGCGTTGCTATTTCAGCGCCTTTGACAGTGGGATTAGCGGAGATTTTTAATCCCTTTACGAAACAGCTTGTACTTGCCTGATTCACTATAATTCAACATTAAATATTTCCCATGATTGCTTCATATCAGCTCCCTAAGGGGAAGTGAAAACCATATAAGGGCACATGAAAGGAGCAGTTTTGCTGTAATTCAGAATGTTGTGAATGCATCCCACTTTGCTCTTTCCAAAAAAGCATTGACATAAAGGGAATGGCAAAAGTGGAAATGGAGTAAGGAAGATGGCGAATCAACGTTCTTCTAGATTGTAATATTTCCTTAGTGAAAGAGTGTTTATTTTGGCAAGAAAGAATAACTCAAATTGCATTTCCGATCAAAATCAACTCTTAAATGTAAACTTGAATGGGTAAAAGTCGATTCATTTGGCCATTCGATCAAATATCTGAAGTAGTACAGAAGTAACAGCGACCGCTCCAGGACGTGTGACAGATACATTAATTTCTTGAAAAGTAGACTTTTTGAGAGTCCGATGCCAAACGATTCCCCAGCATCCTTCACGTTGGGAAATCTACATTTCAAGATTTGTCCCGTCACCATCTGAAGAACTTCACGCCTCTCAATTTGGCCCGAATTAAACAAGGCTGCAGGATATTCACAACATTATTACATAAATTTTGTTCTAAGAATGCATTGAATCGTGGAATGTGATATGAATAATGCAGCCTATTCGTGGATCCTTTCATCGGCCAAATCTACATAAGCAAATAATCTCCTAAACAATGTGTTAGGATCTCTCGTTCGGAATGGCAGGTTTTCTCTCCTCTTTCTTCTGGATATGACCCATTGTGGCTATGCTACATCCTCAGTCGCCAGCCAGTTGTGACATCCTCTCATGAAAATGTCAAGAGGTGCGCGATTAGAGGCTTTTATAAACATGCATTTTAAGAAGCATTTCGGACAGTTCTGGAAAATTCTACAAACATTGAAATGTAAGCATTTGTGGATCTTATCAGCTGATTGACAGTTCCCTGGATCCGCTTTTAGTAACAGTTTCAGCGGATCACTACATGATCAACCTATCTGACACCGCAATTGACTGGGATACGTTCAGACACTTGTGAATCTGACGACCGAAATCTTTGGTCGTCTAATTTCATTCACTTTACTGTTATATGCCTACTATTATCGTGTTACTTGCTTAGAAATTCGCGTCAGGGGATCATCAATTCTCTTTAATCCACGGAAATCTCCGGTTTGAGGTCTTTATCAGGTTTCGGTAAATGCATTTATTCTATGATGCCTCGAAGAAGGGCATACATGTCAACTGTTTCAATGAGAGAAGCCTTCCATAAAATGAGAAGCGAGCTCCTGAATTTCGCTTCACCTTATTTGTGCAGATGGCCATATTCACACTTCACAATTTAATTGCCGTAAATAAAACTGAAGCCGCAGGTATCAATTTCACATCATTCAGTAAAATATGCAAATCTCCTTGGAATTACTATTGGACAAGGATAGATTTTCGGTTAATCCAGTATGACAAAATTCCATGAAACATCTGATCACTGCTCCCAAACATCCCTAATTATTTTTGAATATTGTTATTCATGAAAGATGTCTACTTATTTTATTTAAGTAGACTTGAACACGGAACTTTTATTTGATTCGGCTTAAGCTTCACTGAAAGGATTGGGAAGAAGTAGGAACGATTCCCGTGACAACAATGAGATGTGTGTCATGAGTTTCGGGTGCCAGTTTCTATCAGCAATTTTTAAACGGGCCGGAGACCAGTCTTACAACACATGAAAAACGTAAATATATTAAATTCCACTGTGGAAATACACTTTCCATTCTACGTATAGAAAATAATGACAATCTTCTTCATTTCATGCGAATCAGAAAAGAATCAGTTTGGAGGGGTTTTTATATCAACGTTTCCGGCCCAAATAATTTTTAGATTGTCTTTAATTTGAATCTCCTTTTTCCAGTTCTGTCCGCAACAATTTTCCAGGCACGTTTAGGTAAACCGTTAACTGAAGTGTCGCTTACATTCCGACTCGTCTTTATCATACTCGTTGCATATCCTGCAACGTGATTGGTTGGCTGGTTACTAAATTGAAGTGGTGAAGGCCTTTACATTTTTGCTTGACAAGTAAATGCAGCATTTCTGTGCCAATGGCCAACCTCTATTGTTCGAGCCCATTCCGCCGATCATACCAAAGGACATCTTGATGTTATGAGGGACTTCTAATCAATTCATCTACATCGGTCTAAAGCAACGCTATTTACCTGCAGTTTCTTAAACCGCGTTGGACCTCCGTATATAATTGCAAATTTAAAATTTCGAATAATATCAAGATGAATACTTGCAAAAGCCTGTAAAATTTAAGTTTTCGAATAGGCTCTTCCTCTAAAAATTGTGAAAATTGTGAAGTGGGTAATATTTCTGCACACAATCGCTATTTATATGGCTTATGTGATGAATTCCTGGGGAGGCATGTGATACTGATTCCGTTGTGACAGACTTAAGACCGGATTGACCACTTTGAAAATGAATTCAGCAGGACAAGATAAGAGTTCATGGACAGCTTTAGCAAGACTAAAACCAATGAAGAACCAAGGAGCTTTAGATTGGGAAGATATAGCATCTTCAGGTTAAGAAAATTCAACCTCGCATGCATCTTATGTAACCAATCTTGACATTGTTCCACTTGTGGAAGAAACAGGTTTGACAAAAAACCAATTTTCTCCGGTTCTTTGGATCTAACATCTCCCGTTGCCGGTTGTTTGAGAAGAATAATAAGCCTGGGTTTAAATTGAATGTGGTCATACTGACTGGGATATTTTGGAGACAAGATCATGACAGATGATTCAGTAGTTCGGAGCAACAGCACTTCGGCACCGTTTACACTATTAGTGCTAGAAGGGGTATTGTTAAAGAAAATGACAACCTCGGCATTATAAACAAGATGAGGGTGGTTTCTGTTTGACAGAAGAACTCAACAGAGCCACAAATCATGCGGATTTGAGCATGGGTATGGAAATATCGTGCAACAGATGCATAAACATAGCATCAAAATCAATGGGAGTTAAATCATGAGTGAGATTCTACATGGTTGTACATTCTCTTACTTATTTAAATGACCTCAAGTCATTATTGGCCCCCGGTACTGGAGTTGCAGTGAGAAGCATCGCAAAAGATAATGGTATAATAAGACATGAGAAAAATTTTGGGCCTTAAAAAAGCCGCAGATCCCCGGAATTCAATAATAACCCGCAGTTAAGTAAATTTCCCCTCTTCAATCAAAATTTCATAAAGCAACAACCATGAAATTCAATGAATTTTAATAAATATAAAAACTTCATGAATATTCAACAATAAATCGCTTTCTAAACTAGTCTTGGATATACTCATTCACTTTTGTCCAAGAGTTTCAAAAGTAAGACCGATATTAAAATTAATAGAGGTGTATTACCTGGTTTTCTTTCCTTATGGTGCTGATTATTAAAATCAGATTGATAATAAATCTATAAAATAAATAAGCAATTATATTTTTACTATATTAAAAATTTAATGATTGGCTTCCACTTATGGAAAATAAATAATAAATTAAATAATAAATTAATTTACGTTATGTAATTAAAAATTGCAAATTAGTTAGCCCCAATAGAAAGTTAGTGTTTATTTTTATGTCTACCAAAATACCCCGATGCGATCGAAGTGTAACTTTGGTGGAAAATCGCTATTAAATGTGAGGAAGAAAACAAATTCATAAAATTCCTCTTCTATGTTTGTAGCGGATGCTACACTAATAAGTCTTTTGCTACACCTAAGTAATCCTCCTAGCAGTCCGAATAGCCTCTAGCAGAGTCCTCTATTATCAGTTCACTCCCAAATTAGCCAGACTCTGCTCAAAGTGGGAAGAACCAGAAAGATGCTGAGTGGGGAGAGTTTATTGACCCCCTGGTTGCTTTTTTATACATGCTCAGTCATTAAATACAAAACCATCCTGGGCCGCATGGATCTTGATTGCTGATTGGTTGGAGAGGTCTCTGCAAACACGGCCGCGCTTGATCTCAACGCGACCGGTTACATGACCGCACTTCCCGTGGTGAGCTCTAGCGCACGTGATTCAATCAGCCTTGTTAGCGTTGTGAAACCCACAAAGATCACAACTGAATACGCAGCACGATCAGAAGACAATTTTACCTTTTACCGCAGATGTTGAAACTCTCTTACGCGCATGTGATTATTTTAAAACTTACGAAGCAAGTTGATGCAAGTGATGGGGAATTTTGTATTAAACATCGACAGGATTTCATTTGGACTGAAAATATTACATGCATTGATGATGTTCTGAACTCGTAGGTTCACGCAGAAAGGGATAATTAGAGTTGAAGTACTAAATACTACTGAAATGGTTGTGCTCCTTGTTAGCTTAAGTAAATTCGTGCTGGATTCTCCACGATTAACGGAAGTCACTTTGGAATGAAATAACAGGCCAAACTCATTTTCAGTTTGACTTTAATCTCCACTTCGAAATATTCCGCATTGAAGATACGCAGAATTGTGTCGCCATTTTCATTTTTAAGTGCTGCAAGTGGTTCCAGATCTCTTAACACAATAAGCGAAAGGCAGGGAATGTAATATTTAATGTAAATTGAAAACATGTAAATTGGAAGAGAAATCAAAATGCTCGGGCGTTTGTCTTCTCGGTCTAATGTATGAGTAAGGTATTGATAATTGAGCAATCAGTTGTTCAGTCTCAGATTTCGACTCCTCTGCGAGATAATATCTGCAAAACAGTAAATTATTCATTTAGTTAAACTGATCAAGAGTGAGAAATTAATTGAACATTAGACGATTCTTGAAGAGATTTTCGCATCAGCGCAGCAGTAATTTGAAGAAACTCTCGGAAATTCCCACAGGTGAAGCTCTGAATAAGAAGCAATGTAGTTGGTTGACCCACAAGAATCCCTATTCCATCACTGAATAACGTAATTGTTTCTTTTCGTCACTTTTTGTTCCGCGGATGAATGGACTCCCGAGGAAGGGTTGAATATGTCGAGAAGTGGTGGCCATGATGCGAAGATCGAGTCTTGTTTTGAATTTCTTCATTCACCTTCGGCGTTGAACTTTACTCGCTTCCTAAATAGATCCCTTCTTCACCTCTAATGTACAATACCCATTTTCTTTAAACTGAAAGCGCAGAGACATCTACGACCCCGACAAAACAGGACTGATATTGATACGAATGACATTAGTCGGATGAGTAACGTTCATTCCTTCACCAAACCACATATCGTTCCACTCCCAACAAATCGACTAAATGACCAAAGCGGCAGAAGTTCGTCTCCCACCTCCAGCAGTCCACATTGTAGTCTTCCATTGGACATCCTACTTTGTCACTGCTCTGGGATCTCTCTCGTTCTCACCCCATCTCGTATCCAGTGGCCTTAGATAACGGAAAATAAATGAATTCGTTGAACTATCCAAATAGTTACTGATATAATTAATGACAGTTATTTGCCTTCATGTCTAAGTTAAGTCATTAAATACAAAACCATCCTGGGCCGCATGGATCTTGATTGCTGATTGGTTGGAGAGGTCTCTGCAAACACGGCCGCGCTTGATCTCAACGCGACCGGTTACATGTTCGCACTTCCCGTGGTGAGCTCTAGCGCACGTGATTCAATCAGCCTTGCTAACGTTGCGAACCGCACATGTTTTGCTTCCCAAATCTGTGACTTTATTGTGCCTTAGATCTGACCCGATTGAATTAAGCATTAAAATTTCTTTGTGTTGGGCTATATATATTATGATTATCTTAATTGCCCTCTGTGTAAATTTTATAAATTGAAAGAGGAAGCCATGCTCAGTAAAGTTAACCGAGACCATTTAAAAGATCTTAAAGTGGGAAATATTAAATTCATGAAAATTTGAACAACGGATTGCACCCTTATTCCCAAAGGTTTTATTCATTCGGACAATCATGTAAAGCAGCAAATGTTCTCAAAGTAGCATAAAGATAAATCAAACAAAAACCTTTATAAAGTTACAAAGGTTAGCATGTATTTGAAATATATTTAAACAAATATTTCCCGGATCTGTGTGAAGTTGGGGAGCTTGAAGCGCCTGTTACGCAGGATTTTCAGACATCTATTTATGTAACATACCTCAGAACACTTACAAAAATGTCTTTTACTGAATGTTTAAATGATAAGAAATTAAAGTATAAATAATTTTAAATTAAACGAATTTGAATTTGAATGTTAGTTATTACAAAACGGTACTTTGCAACGTTTTGAAAAAAAAATAGGAAATTTAATTTTATAACATTCAATAAGTTATGAGCTGGAAACGGAAAATTTATTTTTTCAATGTATTCAGCAATTCTACAGCTGACAATGAGGAACTTATCTTGAATAATCAGCAAATTAAAAATTAGGAGGTCTGGAGTATTTTCTGTCTCACCTTACTTACAAGATAGAATTGGGAGAGATCATTATTAACGTACCCAAAGGGACAGAGAATCTTTGCTACCCAAACATAATGGTGCGATACACGAAGAGAATGGTCTTGCGATATGAATAAATATTTGATAATACTGCATAAAGCTGCTTAATAAAGTTGAGTTACCCTTTTTCTTTGCTTTGTTGAAGTGATGAGGTCAACCACTTTGAATAAGCAGGCGGTGATTAAGCAATGAACATTGTCGACAAAACAACGGTC